>WOXC01008757.1:600000-802566 GCA_011680675.1 Gymnobelideus leadbeateri | reverse complement strand
GGAGGCAGATAGCATTTTTCATCACAAGTCCTTTGAGATTGTCTTTGATCATTACATTACTGAAAATGGCTAAATCATTCATAGTTGTTTATTGCACAATATTCTTGTCATTGTGTTCAGTGTTTTCCTGGTTCCACTCAATTCACTCTGCATAAGTTCATGTAAGTCTTTGCAAGTGTTTCTGAAATCATCCTGCTCATCATTTCTTATAGCACAATAATATTCCATTACAATCATATACTACAACTTGTTCAGCCATTCCACAATTGATGGGCATCCCCTCAATTTCCAATTCTTAGCCACAGAAAGAGGTGCTACAGGGGCGGCTAGGTGGCGCAGTGAATAGAGCGCCAGCCCTGGAATCAGAAGGACCTGAGTTCAGATCCGGTCTCAGACACTTAACCCACACAAACAAAAACCTAGCTGTGTGACCTTGGGCAAATTACTTAACCCCAATTGCCCTAAAGGGGCGGCTAGGTGGCACGGTGAGTAAGAGTGCCGGCCTTGGAGTTGGGATGACCCGAGATCAAATCCGGCCTCAGAAAATGAGCACCCACACATAAATCATGACTAGCCATGTAACCTTGAGCAAGTTACTTAACCCCAATTGCTTTAAAAAAAAAAGAGAGATGCTACAAATATTTTATACAAATAGGTCCTTTCTCCTTTTTTTTTAATCTCTTTGGGATACAGACCTAGTAATGGTATTGCTGGACCAAAAGGTATGCACAGTTTTATAACCCTTTGAGCATAGTTCCAAATTGCTCTCCAGAATGGTTGGACCAGTTCACAATTCCATCAACAGTACATTAATGTCCCAGTTTCCCCACATTCCCTTGAACATTTATCATTTTCCTTTTCTATCATATTAGCTAATCTTATAGGTGTGAGGTGGTACCTCACAATTTGCATTTCTCTAATCAATAGTGGTTTAAAGGACTTTTTCACATGACATAGCTTTGATTTTTTTTGTTTGAAAACTTTCTGTTCATAGTCTTTGACCACTTATCTATTGGGTAATGACTTGTATTCTTATAAATTTGACTCAGTTCTCTATATATTTGAAAAATGAGGCCTTTACCAGTAATACTTGTAAAAAAATTTTTCTAGTTTTCTACTTTCCTTCTAATTTTGATTGTATTGGTTTTGTTTGTACAAAAACTTAATATAATAAAAATTATTCATTTTATGTCTCATAGTGCTCTCTATATCTTGTTTGGTCCTTTCTCTTATCTATAGATCTGACTGGTAAATTATTCCAAATTCTCCTAATTTTCTTGTGGTATCACCCTTTATATCCAAATCATGTATTCATTTTGATCTTATCTTAGTATATTATGTTGGCCTATACCTAATTGCTGTTTTCTAGTTTTTCCAGCAGTTTTTGTCAAATAATGAATTTTTGCCCCAAAAGTTTGGATCTTTGATTTTATCAAACATTTCATTACTATGGTCATTTACTACAATGTATTGTGTACCTAATCCACTGTATTCCTTAGCCAGTACCAGACTGTTTTGATGATTATTGTTTGGTAATATACTTTGAGATATGGTATAGCTAAGAGAAAGCTAAGAAAACTTGTAAAAAAGTAATACAGAAGAAGGAGAATTATTTTCTATAGTGACAATGTTGTAGACACAAACAATTTTGAAAACCTTTTCTGAACAGCATAATGACCAGGATCCAGAGAACTAATGGTGAAAAACACTACCCATCTCCTTACAGAGAGATGAGAGATTTGGGGTGTGGAATGTGGATGTAGAATGATATGTGTTTACATATATATATATATATATATATATATATATGTATGTATGTATGTGTATGCATATGTATATCTGTATGTGTGTATATTTATATTGTGTTTGTATGTGTATATATACATATATCTACATACGTGCATGCATGAATTTTTTTTAGGCATGGCCAATACAGATTTTTTTTTCTTGACTATATGTTTTTTTATGCTTTTTCTTTCATTCTCAATTGGGGAGGAATGGGAAGAAGAGAGGGAAGATTTTTGCTGATTATAAAAATTATTTTTCTAATGTGTGTATGCTTTAAAAAACAAGCTATATATAGCATATATACATTTTAATATTCAGTCCTCTGTAATGACTCTTAAGTTCACAATTTTAAAAATTAGTTTAAAAGAATCAGACCGTTGAGCCTAGAGCTCCAATCCCAGATCTGCCTTTTAGTAGCTGTGACATTTCTTCCTCCTTTCTTTTCAGAAGTAGGAGATTTGGGGCATGAAACATTGTCTATGCTTCCAGACTGAATTGATGTCTTGTTTAGTTTTAATAAACTGCTTTTTTTTCTTTTTCTTTTTTATTCTGTTACAAAGGATGGTGCACTGAGGAGAGGGAGATAGCTATATTTGAAAATAAAGGCAATATAGAAACAAAAGATATCAATAACTTTTTGACAGCTGTGTGACCTTTGGTAAAGTTGTTTAACATCTCCAAGCCTCAGTTTCCTCATCTATTGAATGAGGATAATAGAATTTGAGCTATCTCCCTTACAGCATTGTTGTAAGGAAAGAGCTTTGCATACTTAAAGTGCTTAACAGTTGTGGTTATAAATTATATATATCATTGCAAAATATATATGTGTATATGTATATGTGTGTGCATATATATGCACACATACACACCCCTTAAAAGCCTGGCAGAATGAGTCCTCATCCCAAAGTATACATTTTACTCCCATAAAGAGACTTGTTCTTTCTCTGGTTATCACTGACTCTCCCTGAATTTCCCAGTAACTCAGGGTCTCTACAGGAAAGTGACTATCTTCAAAGGCATATGGAGCCTACCAAAGTGACCAGAGATCTGAAAAGATAATATTAATTCTACCCTTTCTATGACCTAACTTTTTCCATTGAGCTAAATAATCCATCTTCCTCCTTCCCTATATTTATCTTCCCTTCTCTTGTGTTTCCCATTTATTTTTTTTTATTTCTCTACCTCTTACACTTCCATTCCTTTTTCCCTCCTTCCTACCCCACTTCCTCCTACCTTGGAGATCAGACAAAGCAGTTATCAGAGTTCCCTCTCTTATTCCCTCCCTTCCCTCCCCATCCTTCCTGACCAGGTGATTCCTGGGAGGAATCCGATAACTTATCAATATGCTTAGATTACTCTATAGGAATATTTGCCAGCCTAGGAAACAGCCTTTCTTTGAAGGATAGCAGATCAGAATTTGTGACTCCATCAGGGAGGGTCAGATTTGGTTTTTGTTTTCTTCTTGTTCACAAGTAAATCCAAGTCACACTCCATTAAATAGACACGGCTTCAGTATTTCCTGTTTTCAAGGAAACAGATTCACTAACAAGTTAACAAGACCTATATAGATAACTCTCTTCTCATTTGTCCTATTCTATCTCTGTATTTTTGTGATTGCTCCCAAACTGGTCCTCAGGCATTCAAATTGCCCTCATTTGAACAACACAGATATTTAAACATGCCCTTCTGTATTAATTTTCCTTCTATGTGAAAGTGAAATGTAGTTTTATTAATTTTTAAATTAATTTCTATAACAACAATGAATTTGAGCCCCTCAAATACTACTACACCTATTCTTTGAGGTTCATTCTGGAGGATTCTGCCTATATCATTATCAAACTTGAAATTCTGGTTCAATAATCAAGAAAACAGTCAAAATCAGAGAATTCAAGAACTCTTATTTAGTTAATCACTTTTGAAGTTTTTTTTAACAGTCTAGGTAACATGGTAGATAGAGCACTAGACTTAGAGTCAGGAAAATATGAGACTGAATCCAGCCTCAGCTGTGTGAACCTGGGCAAGTCACTTAATCTGTTTGCCTCCATTTCCTCATTTGTAAAATGGGGATAATAATAGAATCTACCTCCCAGAATTGTTGTGAGGATCAAATAAGATAATAATTGTAAAATACTTAGCACAGTGTCTTGTACCTACTAAGTGATATATTAATGTTCAGGAGGAGGAGGAAGAGGAGTATCTTAAAGTTTTGCCAGTAGTGGTAGCTAGAAAATCCCAGCTCTTGGAGAAGACAGGCTCTTGGATTCCTTGAACTTGGGGATTCTGCACTGCATTGAGGCTAATGCCAAGAGGCAATCAGCACTAAGTTAGACACTGATATGGTAAGACTCTGGGAGGGACAGGACACTGGGGGGTATAAAGCATTTTGAACTAGTCCAGATCAGAAATTAATCGGAAGTTTCCATGTCAACCAGTAGTGAAATCAAGCTTATGATGGGGCTCTCTACTTCTAGCCTAGGCAAAATAGGGAGGAGAAGAAAGAAAGAAAGAAAGAAAGAAAGGAAGGAAGGAAGGAAGGAAGGAAGGAAGGAAGGAAGGAAGGAAGGAAGGAAGGAAGGAAGGAAGGAAGGAAGGAAGGAAGAAGAGAGAAAAGGGTAGAAAGAATAGATATTTTTCAGTCACATTCAACTCTTTCTGATTCCATTTGGGGTTTTCTTGACAAGATACCATAATGGTTTGCCATTTCCTTCTCCAGTTTATTTTACAGATGAGGAATTGAGGCAAACAGGGTTGAGTGACTTGGCCAGGTTCACACACCTAGTAAGTGTTTGAGGTCAGATTTGAACTCAAGTCTTCCTGATTCCAGGCCCAGCACTCTATCCATTGTGCCACCTAGCTGACAGACAAATAAAGAGACAATCTTCCAAGCCCTCTGACAAGTCAGAGTTACCACAATGAATATACCTCAGACTCTCCAAATAGGGAATTTCTGTGAGCTGCCAAATATAAAGTTGAAAGTGTAAAATGGGGGAAAGCTGTGTGATGTGTTGTGTGTATTGCATATTCAACAATGAAAGGGGTATTTCTGGGGGTTTCATAGGCATCTCCACTTACAGTAATGATCTCTTCAGACCTCTTTAATATGAAGTCATTGCAGTGGACCAGAAACATCATTTTTATTTGAAAAGGAGAAAAAAACTTAGGCATAAAATGAACAGCTTTAGCAAATGTTTCTAATCAATTCCTTTCAGTACCAAACCACTAAACAATCGTTTTATTTACTACATTTTGCTTAGGTACATAAATCAAAGGACAATAACAAGCATAATGTCAAAGAAACTTCTTGACACTTCATCCATTTAAGCAAGCTTAGTCGATAAACAGTTTAGGCAAAGTTCTGGTTTGAAATGCTGTTCCCAAGAGGACTGTGGGTTCATAAATTGCTATCATGCTTACCTCTGTCATTATTGGTTCGTGATGGGCTCTGAGCAGGCACAGTCATTACCAAGGTCGACGTTACTTGACCTACCTTTCAGAGAATGATGTTTAGTCACAGAGAGACGACCAACAATCCATTTCTATAAGACTCCTACAGTTTGCTTGTCATCATGTATGTAACATGTTGCTTTCTATTTCAAAACTTGGCACTCAGCAAAGGAGAAAAATCAATCTGCCAGTAGGCACAAAATGTCATGTGTTTCCTGCGATAATTCTGAGTATCTGTGGCAAACCAGCAACTTCCCATTTATTTTCAAAAGAAGAATCCTGAAGAATGGAAGCATGAAAAAGAGAATGTTAATGAACAATGGAAAAATAGAATTCCAGAATTCAAAGAGTCTACAGTAATATATTGCATGGAATTTCTTACCTCTTCTTTGCAGATAAGAGATTTTGCTAAAGTTTATTAAAAATTAAAGCAACAGTCAGCTCCCTGCCTGCAAGAAACTTGTTAGTAAAAAGCCAAGCACTCACAAGGTTTAGAGAGTATGGAACAGTTTATGCCCTAGCCCTGTACCATGCCCTTTGCCTCATGGATTTGGGAAATGTCAAAAAAGATCAGAGCAGGGATCCAGCTATGTTTTATTCAGATCCTCTGGTCTTAACCTTGAAGGAAACACTTAGGGGTTAGTTATGACTTAAACACTGTGTATTAGGTTTGTTGTCAATGAGTTCCACCTTACAAGAGAACAAAACCAAGGAATCTTGGAAACAGACTTGATGAGTGGAATCAACTTCTAGAGATGTGATAAATTTGTGAAGTGAATCAACCTGGCTTTTAAAGGTCACAATAAGTTAAACAGTCAAAGGTGGAAGAGTCTTCCCAGTCCTCTTAATCATTTTAGGGGCTATATGACAGCATCTTTGAGAAGAACTAGTCAAATAAAGTGCTGTGACAACAATAACAACAATCTCATCCACAGTATTTTCCCACAGAGATACACCTACTGTATAAGGAAAATTTATAATGGCTTTTCTTAATTTAAAAAGGGATCTTGGACTAGACCTTACTGATTTGAAGTTCTTTAAATAACTTTCTGAAGTAAACATTTCATAAACTTCAGTGGGGAAGCCACCCTTGCTAATGTAACCATAGAAAAGTTTGCTCATTTTACAGCAGCTGCTCAGTTATCTCAATAAGAAAATGCACAGCCAAACGCACTCCTTTGTTCAACAATGAACAAATCGCTTAAGAGTTGGAGTGACAAATGACATGCTGTGTCCTCAGCCAAGAATTTGCTCAGAGGAGCATAGACTTTTTTCTTCCAGTGTATTTGAATTTAGCTCTGTTTTTGTACAGGTAAAAATGTGCAATTAAAATCCCTTCCAGACCTCCCTACCTTCTGACATCCCTGCCATCCAGTGATACGTGCAATGGTTTATTTTGCTATTTTAAGTAAAACAGACTTTCACTAAAGATATAAGACTTTCATCGTAAGATCATAGCTCTAGAGCCAGAAGAATCTGAGAGGGCATCTAGTCCAACCCCTTCATTTTCCAGATAACAATAAAGGCAGTGATGATGATGGTGGTGGTGGTGGTGGTGGTGGTGATGGTGATGATGAATATAACTGGCATTTATATACTATCTACTATGTGCCAGGCATTGTGCCAGGCATTTTACAAATATCTCATTTGATGCTCAAACAACCCTGGTAGGTAAGTGTTATTATTATCCCTCTTTTACAGCTGAGGAAACTGAGGCAAACAGAGTTTAAGTGACTTTTCCAAGATTACACAGCTCATAAGTATCTGAGACTGGATCTGAACTCAGGTTTTCCAGGTGATGAAGTTAAGGCTCAGGCTTGGAAACCTGCCCAAGATTACACAGGTAAGAAAGGTCAAAGGTGAGATTTAAACCCAGGTCCTCTTGCTCCAAAAATAGTGTTCTTCTTATTCTTTACTTTTCTTCATGCTCTCCTGTTTGTTTGTCCTTTGTTTTTGAAGAGGACTGATGATATCACCTACTAGACATGAAAACCATCTATAAGATAGAGGCATTCAACACTTATTTTCTCTGAAAGTAATCAGTCAAAAAAAACATTTTTAAGTGCTCAGTATGTGCCAATGCTCAGTATGTGACAATGGTACAAAGAAAGGCAAAAATATGTCCACTTCACTGAGGATACCCTCATTCTAATCTAATGAATCAGGCAACATGCAGAAAATTGATGTACAATGTACAAGATTTAGATATTAGCACATCAATCTTGGATGTATACATACAAGATATACATATTTATATATAATATATATCAATGTAGAGATCTATATCTTATTTGTACAATATAGAATATATATCTGTATCTTGCATATATGAATTTTTGCATGTCACTTGCTAAATTAAAGGCATGGATAGACACATCAATCTTGTATTGCCATTTTTGCATGTTACAAAAAATTATATACCATATAATATAATCTACCATATACCATATAATATAATCTACCACATGTAGATTATAAAATTAAATGTTATATAGAGATATAGAAAAAATGGTAGGTAAAGATAGACATTTGTTGCTCAGTCGTTTAAGTCATGGTCAATTCTTTGTGACTCCATTTGGGGTTTTCTTGGCAAAGATTCTAGAGCAGTTTACCATTTCCTTCTCCAGCTCATTTTAAAGATGAGAAAACTTAGGCAAGAAGGGTTAAGTGACTTACCTAGGGTCACACAACTAGTAAGTGTCTGAATCCACATTTGAACTCAGGCCTTCCTGACTCCAGGCTTCACTCCATTCACTGTACCACCTAGTGCCAGATGTTGATATAGATAGTGTAAATGAAAGACACTTGCAATTCAGGGTTGGGGGCTGGGGAAGGGAAAGAATAGGGTTCTCTGCCAAAGGTGGAATTTTACTAATATTGAAAAAAAATCCAGGGAAGCCAAGAGGCACATTATGGAAGAGACAACTTCCAGGAATAGAGGACAGCTAGTAAAAATGTAGTGTCAGAAAATGGAGAGTAAGAGAAGAACCAATGAGCAGACAAGCTACAAGGGGCCCTGGAGTTCTCAGCTTAACTTTCTACCCAGGACTGTGTGACCAGAGAAAGAAGGGACTGGAATCAATGGAGGAAATATCAGGACTGAGGCAAGGACAAATCTGCTGACAGATAAATAGAAAAGACAGCAGTCCTATTCCAGGTACAAAGATTTGTCAAGCATTTAGTGAATCATTCAATGCTGCTTTTAATTTTAAAAAACTATATTTACATAATATCTTTTTACAGTAGAACACAGTGTAAATGGTGAAACTTGTCTTCTGAACTTAATCCAGGAGAAAACCACACAAATTTTGCTTGATTTAGTCCTCAAAGCAAGTAGCCAGAAGAGCACAAAGCACTTAATTCTGCTAGCATTCTCTTGACTGGAGCTGCCAACCAACCCATGTTGGACCACTCTGGTAAGTATTTGATTAATACAGAAACCTGACTGCTGTGTCATATTATAGCCAGCCTTTTTTAGTTTTGATTTTGGTAACTCTACTCCTGACATATAGCTATTAACCCCTGAACAGAAGGGCTTCATTCTATTTTCTCCCTTGACCTCATAGTCCACAATTCTTTGCTATCATTTTAGAGGCACTTCAAAGGGTTTCAGAAAGAAGTAGTGGTCTTCTGCTTTTGTTTCCTTCTTTATTACTTTTCTACTGGAAGAAAAAACAGAAAAACAAAACTTTTCTTTAATTATCTCATCGTTCTTTCATCCGACTCCTTTCCTGCTGCTGAGAGAAAGGTGACTTCTATTTACCGCCTTCTCCCTGGCTTCCTGCCAGTGTTTCTAGGTTTTCAATTTCAATTATTGATGATGAAATCCAAAATAGTTTAGGTAAATATGACCAAAGGTCTCATAACACAAATATTTGAGGTGTCATGTTTCTTGATTTTGCAATGTTAAGGTTTAAACAAACATACACAGAGACTGGACTTCTGATTTCATTGATGAGGAAGGGGCAACTAGGTGGTGCAGTGAATAGAGCACCGGCCCTAGAGTCAGGAGGACCTGAGTTCAAATCCAACCTCAGACACTTAACACAAAAACTAGCCATGTGATCTTGGGCAAGTCACTTAAGCCCAATTCCACTCCAAAAAAAAGAAAGAAAGAAAGAAACAGATAAGAAAATTCCCTTTATCAGAGCAAGTTGGCACCTCTTCTAGAACCACAGCTAGTATATGTCAGAAGTGGGACCTGAACCCAAGCCTTCCTAGTTCTAAGTGTCTGGCACTGGACTTGAACTCAAGTCCTCCTGATTCCAGGGTCAAAGTTCTTTCCATTGCACCACCTAGCTGCCCCAAACAGATTGTCTTTAAATAAATGGTTAGCATTTATGTGGTGCTTTAAAGTTTACAAAGTGCTTTGCATGATCATTGCAACAACTCTGTGAGGTAGGTGTTTCTATTACCTCTGTTTTATAGATGAGGAAACTGAGACTCAGAGAGATTAAGTTACTTGCACTGGGTCACACAAATAATAAGTATCTGAGGCAGTATTTGAATTCAGGTCTTTCTGACTCCAGGTCCAGAGACCCAGCTACTCTGGCATTTAATTACTAAAGTTAAGAGTAAGAAAATAATGGCCCACAATTCTCAGACAGATGTGATAATGATTTCATAATGACAAATATTGCTCTCACAGAATTTTAGTGCTTAAAAGGACTTCAGAAGTTACTCAGATATAGCCTAAAGTTTTACAGAGAAGACTACTGAGACCCAGAGTAGTTAGATAATTTGCCCCAGGTCATGTCAGCCATCCTGGGTCAGGTTCTTTCACTTGCTTCTCAGATAATGGTGGGGACAGCATATTTATTTCATGACTTCTATTATTATTCTGTTCCTTTCAGGTACTTGAGTAACCTTTTGCAATTAATTGTTCCTTACTTTGACCTGCTGTATGACCTCACATTCTTCTCAGAGATTTTCTGCTCATTTGACATCAGAACAATCCTCATTGAATACTTACCAGACACCAGGCACTGCAAAGCACTGGAAATTATAGAAGTCCCACATATTGTAAGTAATGAATCCCATGAAGTAGTTGCATATATTGTAATTTGAACTATTCAAAGTTATAATTATGTAAAATTTGGTCATTAGTTCCAGACCAATGGAAATATGCTATGCAAATTCAAATAATGTGACCATTTTATGGTATTCATTCTGATGAATTGTAATTTAGATGTAAATAAAAAGCAAAATAGTCCCTCAAGAAACTTACATCAGAAAACAGAACTCAAGAGACAATGAAATCACAAAGATAATGTCCAGTAGATGAGGCTTCCCAGAACTTTCTAGACTATTAAAGGGCTATGGGTCAACTTGATTGACATGTAGGGTAGAATTTATAGTGGCTTTTTATGGCTTATGCCAATATAGCACTTCAAGTTAGTTGAGCCTCACAACAACCTTATATTATTAATCCCTCATCATACAGATACGAAAATAGATACTCAGAGAGTTTAAGTGGACTGTGGAATGGAGAGAGAACTTTCAGGAAAGGGGTCTTTGTTATTCCTGTATTTTTCTGATAGTCCTCTTCTCCAGGATTTCTGTGATTATGAACTCTATAATAGAATATTTATACCTTTGTGTAGGAAAGTAGCTAATCAAGTACTATACTTTATAAACTTTTTATGACAATTAAAAATTTTTGCATGATAAAATTACTGTTCAATGTTCTTGGCAATGCAATATGGCTATGATATATGAATAAAATTATATTTACTTTATGAATATGGTCATTTCAGTCATGTCTGACTTTCTATGACCCCATTTGGGGATTTCTTGGCAAAGACACTGGAGTGGTTTGCCATTTCCTTCTCTAGCTCACTTTACAAATAAGTAACTGAGGCAAACAAGATTAAATGGCTTGCCCAGGTCACACAGCTAGTCTGTGTCTGAGGCCAGATTTGAATTTAGGAAGACTCATCTTCCTGGTTCCTAACCTACTACTCTACCCACTACACCACCTTGCTGCATCATACATTTATCATTTATGTAGTCTATGAATTTATGTTCATATTTGTGTTTATATAGTATATGAATAGTAACACATTAGATTTACATAGGACCTTCTTTCCCAAAGTCACAAAGAACTCAGATTCTGTTTAGATCTCAACAGGGAACACCAATCACTTTTTTGCTGTTCTTGTGCAATGTAGCTTGCTTATTATTTCATTTGATTTTAAATACTTACATAACTGAAATAGTTTTCTTGGACCACACCTTTGATTTCTTTGGGGTAGATTACTCCCCTTAAGAACTCACTACCAGTACTGATCAGTGCCTGCTGCAAACCTAGACAACTAGGTGGCATAGTGAGTAGAGCACTGGATTTAGTAGAAAGACCTCAGTTCAAATTCTACCTTAGATATTTACTATGTAACACTAAGCAAGTCCTTCAACTTTTCTCAGCCTCAGTTTCCTTCTCTTTAAAAAGGGTGTGAAAATAGCACCTACCTCACAGAGTTATTATGAGAATCAAGTGATAGAATATACTTGAAGTTCTTTATAAATGTTAGTTCCTGTTGCTATTATTATTGTCATTATTAGTTTCATAGGTTACTGAGAGGATAACTTGCCAAGGGTCACACCATCAGCATGCGTCAAAGGCAGGATTTGAACCCCAAGTCTCCCTGACACCAAAGCCAGGTCTCTATTGGCAACTCCACACAACCTTTCTTGAATTTATAACAATGTTTAACAAATTAATTTTCCTTCTTAATTACTTAATTGATGTTCCTGAAATAACTCTGACATGGCAGATGGATTCAACTCATAGTAATATATTAAATATATAATCTATTTTGTCTTCTTATACTCTACATTACAGAAAATTACATATCTGATTTTTTTACTCAGAGTTAGGGTAATATTTATTTTATTATATTTTAGGAAATATTAAGCTAGATGGTTGGGACCAAAGGCTTAAAAAATTTTAGTAAAACAACTTCACTCATACTCATGTTTGCTTTTGCCTCTGGAAACAAAGTCCCATGAGTCGAGTTTATGGTCAATCAAAAAAAAGGTACATTACATTTCCTATTTAACTGTAGGTTGGGGACCTTCAACTTTCCAAGAGGCTTTGCTGAGAGAGTTTCTGGTAAGCAGAACTTCCTTGAAGCTGGTAATCAGACCCACAGGATATGTGTTAATTGTTCCTGACATGTAAAACTATCTACAGTATCTCAGCTAATAATGTTATTGCAGGTACTTCATTTTCCAAATGCAGTTTTAAAATCAATAACATATATGTTGACTTATCCCCTATCCCCCCCAACCAAAAAAAAAGATTTTCTAATAAAGTCTTCAGTCAAAATCCAGGGTATAGTTGGATCAAAAAATGGACTAAAAAATTATTTTAAGACTTAGAAAATATTTAATGTGGTTGTATTAATTGCTTCAAATACATATTAGCTAACTAATGGAATGTAGCAGGGACTAGACCACTGACCCAAAACGCAGGAAAACCTGTGTTCAACGGCTGCCTCTGATACATTGTGGCTTGTGTTGACCCTAAACAAATAACTTAACCTTTCAGTGCCTTAAGAAACTTAGTTGCAGAGCAGATATCAATCTTCATTTGTAAAATATTTTCCCAATATCAAGAAAATAAGTTTCAATCCCTATCTTTAATAAATGTTAATTCAATGCTAATTGAGCTATGCCCAACTGGAATGTAAGACAATTTATAATTATGAAAGAAGAGGTACTTTATTGTTCTTACCCTTCCAACTAAAGACTCATTACTAGAACTGTACCTCTGACATATAGAAAACAGCTGACAACAAGAAAAGAACCCCATATATAAAAATATTCTTAGCAGTGTGACTTGTGTTTACAAAGCTAGAGACAAAGAAGGTGTGCACCAAATGAGAAATGGATACACCAAATTATGATATGGGCATAAAATGGAATGTTATTGAGCTGTAAGGAAAAACAAAAAGAATTCCAAGCAACATAGGAAGTCCTGTAAGAAATGATGAAAAGTGAAAAAAAAAGCCAAATGTGTGTGTATATGTATGTATGTATGTATGTATGTTGGTATGTTGGTATGTATGTATGTATACACACAGCATGACTACAACAATGTCCCTGAAATCTACACAAAGAGGCAACAAAGCCCAGGTCAGATAGGATGGACAATGTTGATCCTATATTATCAAAGTTAAAGCACACATCCTTCCTTTCCATTAGCCATCAGGAAACTGCAAAAATGAAACAGTTACTTAACTGTTTTAGGAAAATGTACTGTACTTTGTAGTTGTCATTTGGGTGTTTGTTGGCAAGTGTTCATTATATCAAAACAAAATGCATTGATAAATTTTTGAAAAGATATGTTAACAAACTAGCTGTGTTATCTTGTACAAATCCCTTTATGTCTACTGGCCTTGATTTCTTCATCTGTAAAATAAGGGGGCTTGGATCTCTAAACCCCTTTCTAGCTTTTCACATAGTAGAAAGTTGTGAAAATGGAACACAATAGTTTAAAAAACAATTTGACAATTTTAAATATGTTGAATATGATTCTCACCTCTACATGTCTTGAAAAATACTAATCAGAGGGTCCTCCAGCATTTCTAGGAATGACGAATTTTGATCCTTCCCTATCTGAAGACACTACATTTGCCTGAGAATACAGGCGGCGATTCTTTAATTTTATTTCCTATTTTAGATGAAGAGATTAGAGATGACTATGACCTTGTAAGCTGTGAAAAGTCAAGAGAGGGAGATTGCAAGAGGTCCTGCAGCAGAGCCAGGTTTTGGGGCCAGTTGGTTTGAGCACTGAGACCCAGAGGAATGACCTTCAGCACACAACCCAGTAGAAGACTTGTCCATTAACTGTGCCATATTTGGAAGTGTACTTGGTGGAGCAAATCTATATAGAAAGTGCATTAAGTCTGAGCACACTCTCCCCAGGGACCAAGCTGATAGAGGGGATAGTGTACATCTAGATGTGAGGGGGAAGTATTTGTACTTCTTTTCTTGCTATTCAGTGTGAATATCCTTTTATAAAAATTAAATGCATGAGTGTACACACACACACACACACACACACACACAGGAAAAGATGGGACAGGAGGAAGGAGCTGGGGATCTTTTTTTCAAGGATCAGAAACAATATGAGCAAATGTCTAGCAACAGGAAGGCAATATAATAATTAAAAAAAAGCATTGAAGTGTCTGTTTCCATTCTCTCTCCTTTCCAATTCATCTTCCAAGCTATCAGTCTGCCCAAGAAAGCAATCTGTGTTTTTGCCCTGCTTAAAAATTTTCAGTGGCATGGGAGCAGCTAGGTGGCATAGTTAATAGAGCACCAGCCCTGGAGTCAGGAGGACCTGAGTTCAAATCCAGCCTCAGACACTTGACACACTTAGCCGTGTGACCTTAGGCAAGTCACTTAACCCTGATTGCCCTACACTCCCCTCTCTGGAAAAAAAAAAAAGCAAAAAATTGTCAGTGGCTCCTGATTCCTTTATAAGAATATAGGGGAAATTAAAACTAAGCTGAAGTAAAATAAAACCCAGCAAGCCTGCATTAGTAGTGTGAGACTCCAGAGGAAACCAACTGAAATCTTGCGTAAGATGAAGCCAGGTAACCTAAAAGAAGCCAGCCCCAGTCATGGCAACCATCAGCACAGTCTATCTACAACTAACACAGACACCCAAGACCTACAGTCTACTGTGGTCATTTTTGCCACTCTAGGAATAATAAAACTGCTTTAATTAGTTTTAGTGTGGTGTTGTATTCAATATTCCTTATTATACATCTCAGGGAACAGGTAATTTCCATGTTGAGGTTTTCAGAATTAGAGCAGGGCTTTTCCCTGTTTTATTAAGTAACTGAGAAAGTCAATTGAATGGAATAACTAAGAATGCCCACATTGAAATGAATAAAATCAGTTTGGTTAATCAAATTATGTGGTGTCTAACCTTTCATTGGAACTCACAGTCTTAGTTTTCACTGTTCATTGTCACATGATGCCTTGGGTATAGAGATCTGAAAAATCGCTAAAAGCATTCTAGGTGATCTCAACAAAGATATTCCCCACCACCCATTCATCCCCACCCCCAAACACACACACATACCCTGTGCATAGCACACTATTCTACCCATAGTAGGAACTTAGTGCTAAAGTCACTATTGAAAGCCCATCCTTCAAACTAAAGCTGGGAATGTTCAGACTATTATGTGATATGACTACCTCCAATCTAGGATCCCACCTTGAATACAATGTATACAAACAAAATGTAAAAGTTATATATGAAAGTTCATATAAAATGTAAGAGCTTATCAATATTTGAGAGGCAGAGTGAGATACTAGAAAGAAAATCAACTTCAGAGTTTGAAAAACCTGGGTCCAAGCCCCACCTCTGATGCTCACCTCTAAAACACCCTGTTTTCGACTGACTCCAAATCTAGTCACTTCGCCTCAAGTCTCAGTGACCTCCCAGCAACACTCTAAGATGCTTAAGTTGCTGAGCAGGTACTGATTTATTGTGGTAAGGAAGATTACTTATTTGTGGCTCCTTCCCTTGTAACAGTGAAATTATAGTTCCAAAAAATGACACACAAAAATGTTTTTCATGTGTGAGTCATAGCTTCCCCTCATTGAAATTCAGGGGTCTAATTATTAGAAGACAGCTGAGCAAATTTGCCTTCAACCTGAAACCAAAAGAAATGAAACATCCTCTCTTCTTTTTTTCCTATTCTACTTAGTTTCTCTTCTTGGAAGGAGGGAGGGGAATAGTGCAGAGTTTTTAAAAAAGTAATAATTTTTAATGAATTAGCCTTATATCAACTTCCTCTCCGTAGCATTATAATGGCATTACAACATATTAGCTTTCTCTGGTCATATAAAAAATATTAATATATCAGAGGGTTTAAAAAACCCTCAAATCGGGGCAGCTAGGTGGCGCAGTGAGTAAGAGCACCGGCCTCAGAGTTGGGATGATCCAGGATCGAAACTGGCCTCAGAAAATGAGCACCCACACATAAATGATGACTAGCCGTGTAACCTTGAGCAAGTTACTTAACCCCAATTGATTTAAAAAATAAAATAAAATAAAATTTCAGGGGCAGCTAGGTGGCGCAGTGAGTAGAGCGTCTGCCCTGGAGTCAGAAGGACCTGAGTTCAGATCTGGCCTCAAACACTTAACGCACACACAAACAAATACCTAGCCGTGTGACCTTGGGCAAGTTACTTAAACCCAATTGCCCTCCAAAAAATAAAAAAAAACCCTCAAATCCTCAGGAGCCTTTATACCTAGACAACTAGAATCAGTCACATTCATCTGAAATGAGTATCAGTCCCCAGTGATATGACTTTAAGAGGTTTTCTATTCCTTGGCGAATTTTAGTCCAGTCATTTTATTTCATTTGCATTGGCATGATTTCATTAGTTTTATAATATGATGGTCTTAGCATGAAATATGAAATGCAGTAGCATTTTTTGGCAGGAATCATTGGCCATCTCATAGTGAAAGCTGCTATTATGTGAAGAAATTGACTTTGAGGGCTATTTTTTCCATTTAAAAGAAATAAAGACCAACTTTTTCAAAAGGTCAGAATATTCCTTTATAGCTTATTTGTTTACTAAAAACCAAATGCTGGTGTGGAATTATCTTGAAAACCTTTTTATTTTCTTTGGAAATATTGAGAAGTAATATTTTCCTTTAAACCCCTTTCCAAATTCCTAGGGAAAAGCTCTTGGAAAGGTAGTTGATAAGTTGGGACAAAAGAACAAAAATACCTTTGTCAGAGAAATGGATTAAGAGTGGTGGATGTCATAGAATAGTCTTTGTCTTCTTTACACCATTGCCTTTCCTATCTTGGAAATGATTTGGTTATTAACAATTTAGGTGGTAGACAAAAGACCAGAGAGGGCCTGACAGAGAATGCCAGTTTACCTGGCGGATAAGGAGGGTCTAGATAAATCAAAAACCAGATCACTTCAGGGGTGAGGAAGGTCCACCTGAAGTGGTTGTATTGGTAGACCCTCTCCTTTGAGGAAGGATTATAGTATGGCGACGGGGAGGTGTTAAGAGAGAACTAACACCTCTGATGTGAGAGCTTGCAGAGCCCTTTTCAGGGCTGCTCATCCATCTTTGGTGTCCAACCAGTCATGCAGTTCTCACCTAAGGCTCCAAGAAACTGGTGCATGTGCAGTGGCTGCACCCCAGTAAAACTGTCTCAGCAGACAGGTTAACAAGGTTGAGGTAACGTACAGGCCTCAAAGCCATCAGTGAGTTAGGGGGATGTCTACCTAAAGGACGGGAAGTCTTCCCCTCAGCTGAATGGCTAATGAGAACAATTGACCATAAAGGGGGCTGAAGCAGGTGCTGTGCAGTGCTTAGAGCTTAATAAGATGTTGAAGATGCCAAGGCCTCTTCCAGGCCTTTCGCCTTGCCACTGGAATCCAATGACTATGGAAGAGAGAAGGACTGACAGCTTTGTGCAACTCTGCCTCACTTAAATCCAATTCATACACAAGTCAAGACATTGCCTGTGATATCATTGGTCCTCTTCTAAAATGAAGGACAAACAACAATGCTATTGAAGGGAGTAGGTCTCTGTTTAATTCCAGGAAGGAGAAGAGTAGTCCAGGAGGAATGTGATAACAACTTAGTTGCTCAGTTCTGGAATGTTAACCAGACTATATTTTAAGATTTCTTGTACAAGATTTTGGTAAATGTTGCCTGAAATATGCCCAGAGAAGAATCTTGTTGGAGGACATGGGGAACTATGCCAGTCTGGACATCTCTCTCCAAACTAAAAATGATTTGTATATAGAGTAATGATAAATACAGTTGTTTCTGGTAGACTTGAGCCTAAAAACTGAGAGAACAGTATTAGTTTTAATTGTTTTTCTTTGACACTGGCCTTTATGTTGAAAGAAAAAAAGAGCATATGTGCTGAGATTTTTATCATATTAACACACACTTTCATCTGGTTCTACCTTCTTACTGAACTCCCTTTCTCTATGAGGAATACAATGATGGCAATAGAAAGTTTACTTGGTATGATTTTTTTAAAGTTCTGATTCCATGTTTGTTTTTCTTAAATGAGCTAGACTGAGATAAGAGGAAACGGGTTCAAGTCTTATCATTTCAGTGCCTCAAGGAACTCTCCAAGACTATAAGTTATAGAATAGTTATGAATGGGCAGTTGGTAGAGGGGGTTTCCTTATTCAGCCTTCCCTAAACCAAGGAAGTGGCAAGTTGACACCCAAAAAAATCCTATGCACATAGCTCCCACTAAAAGGTTACAGAAACCCTCACTTTGTTATATTTTAAAGAAAAGTCAGATGGTTTTATGGGTAACTGGTCTAGATCATTTGAATGCTTCCCTAATATAGCAGAAGGCTAAATGGGGGTGATCTTGAGGTTTCTTTGTGACTTCATACTTTTGATTCTATGATAGGATATACTCAAAACAGCTACATATTCTTTGCCACTCTCCATGTATTTATGTGTTCTCAAACACTGTGTTTGTCAGAATACTTCAGATTTATATTCACAAAGGCAGGTATGCTATAGCTCAGGTAACTGAAGTAGAAGAGTTCAAGACAATTACACCTTAGATGCAGGCAGTTATAACAAGGATGAGGCAATTAGAGCTTTGTCCTTGGGCACTGAAATTTAGAAGGTGCTGACAGCACCATCTCAAGATACACTTTATCCACCATGGACACATCTTATGTAAGCTGTCCCAACTCCTCCCCCACATTATCCCACTCCTTATTCCAGGTGTAAAAATTCCCCAGCAAGAAAGAAGGAAACAAACATTTATTAAGAACTTACCATGTGCCAGATGTGATTATCCCATTTAATCTTCACAACAACCCCGTGACATAGCTACTATTCCTATCTTAATTTTAAAGTTGAAGAAACTGTGGCAGACAAAGGTTGTCACTTGCCCAGAGATACACAGCTAATATCACACATAAGTATGTTGGTCTGGGTTTGAACATTGCTCTTCATGACTCCAGACCCAGTGTTATATCCACTGTGCCCCTAGTTGCCATATTGTATTTTGCTATTATTTAGTCATTTCAGTCATGTTCTACTATTCATAACCACACTTGGGATTTTCTTGGCAGAAATATTGAAGTGGTTTGCCATTTCTTTCTCTAGCTCATTTCATAGATGAGAAAACCAAGGCAAATAGGGTTGACTTGTCCAGGGTTACACAGCTAGTAAGCATCTGAGACCAGATTTGAATTCACAAAAATGAGTCTTCCTGACTCCAGGCCCAGTATTCTATCAACTTCTTCACCTCACTGGCCCATCACATAGCATAGCTTTAGTTATTATTATAACAGCAATAATAACAACAACATTTATATGTAGTTTTTTATGTGCCAAGCACTGTGGTAAGAGAGTCTTATGTATGACTAACCCAAGATCAGCCAGCCAGTATCTGAGGTGGGATTTGAAACTTGTCTTCCTCACTCCACTGTGCATTGTGCTCCCTAGCTGTCATATAGCATAGTATAGCTCTGAGTAAAAAAAAAAAGACCCTAAATAAAGAGTTACATAAATAAATAGGCAGGCAACTTCTTAAAATGTCTTACTAAGAGAATATTACAAACAGCCAGGAAGAAATAATTTGAATATTGTGGAAACACAATCAGGATAACACAGGATCTGGCAGCTTCTACACTGAAGGATCAAAAGGGCTGGAATATGATATTCCGGAGGTCAAAGGAGTTGGGATTAAAACCAAGAATCACCTACCCAGCAAAACTGAGTATCATGTTTCTGGAGAAAATGTGGTCATTCAGTGGAATAGAGGATTTTCAAGTATTCTTGATGAAAAAACCAGAGTTGAATAGAAAATCTGACATTCAGATACAAGAAGGGGAGAGGCATGAGAAGGTAAACAGGGAAGGGAAGTCGTGAGGAACTTATCAAAGTTGAACTATTTACATTCCTACATGGAAAAATGATAATTATAACTGATGAAGCTTTTCCCATTATGGAAATAGTTGAAGGGAATGGAAATATATATATATATATATATATATATATATTTCTATATTGGACAGTATATGGCCATATGAATACATATGTGAATGTGTGTATATATGTTTACAGGTATACATAGATAGAGGGCACAGGACCAATCTAATAGGAAGAGATGATACTTAAAGGGTGAAATTAAGAGGTGAGAGAGGAATATAATGAGAGGAGATGGGGAGAGACAAAATGGGGTAAACTATCTCAAATAGAAGAGGCAAGGGAAAATGTTACAATGGAGGGGAAGAACAGGAAGGCAAAAGGGAATGGGTTAACCTTATTCTCATTGAATTTGGCTCAGGGAGGGTATAACATACACACTAAATAGGGTATCTCACCCTACAGGACAGTAGGGGGTAAGGGAATGAGAGGGAGGATGATGAAAGAGAAGTCAGGCTCGGGGGAGGACAGTTAGAAGCAACCACTTTTGAAAAGAGATAGGATCAAAGTAGAGAATAGAACAAGTGGGAGGTGGGATAGGAAGGAGGGAAATATAATCAGTCTTTTACAACATATCTACTATGGTAATGTTTTGCATTAGCTACACATGTACAACCTATATGGAATTACTTATCTTCCCAGTAAGTGTGGGTGACAACGGAGGAAGGGAATGAATCTGGAATTCAAAGTTTCAAAACCAAATATTTAAATATATATATATATATATATATATATATATACATATATATGTATATACTATTATTAATACTATTTTACATGTAATTGGAAATAAGATACACAGGCACTAGGGCAAAAAGATCCACCATGCCCTACTGGAAAAGTCAAAGGGGATATGGGGGAACATAAGGGAGAGAGTACATTGGAGGAGGGGATATCCTGTGGGTATGCTATTTTGGGGTGGTGGATAGGGGAAAAACGGGTAGAAAATTTGCAACTCAAAATCTGGCAGAAATGAATGATGTAAACCAGAAGTTAATAAAGTATTTGAAAAAAAATAAAATGTCTTAATAAGATAATGCTTCATAATATCTTCCAATAGCCTGAAAGATTAAATGCTGCTTTACAATGATGACTAATTTAAATCTTAGAATAACTCAGGCATTGAGAGGATGTAACTCACTATTAAAGTTCAACAAGGAGTGAAGGTGGTGGCTGTGCTTCAAGAAACAGGTTGAACAGTATTGAAGGGCAGCAATTACCAAAAAGTTTTCCAGACACACTCAAGTTGTTGGACCCTGCTATAAATGGTGACTTCCACTATCAATTAACTCTGTCCATTTGTGTCACTGAAGCCAATGCTCACAGTAACTGAAACAAAAAATGATGTTTACATTTTACTAGTGTTTTATATTCAATTAAACATCTTGGCTGTTATTTACATAGTTGAATGGCATGGCATTTATACCATGCAACTTGATTTTATTTCTGTATAAATATTTCTCTAAAGGGAGACCTAAGTTCAAATTAGTTGTGAAAATGTCACTAAAATTAAAATAAACTTTAATTTTAAGTTGATCACAAATCCTCCTAAAGTTGAAGCAGAAAGACCATAAAATTATAAAAATGGAAGAAAATAAAACATATTAAGGCAGATTGCACAAATCCAGAAAGGAACCTCACTATTAAACTGTCTTTAACAAGATAAAAATGAACCCTCTCATTTGTGATTCTGTGGGTTTAGCTCCAAATGAGCTTGTTGGTGGAAAGTTTATCTGTCAGAGAACATAGCCCCAAGGTATTTTGAACCAGGAGTTCAAGTTCTGGCATAGTCACAGCTTGCATTTTTTTTCATCCCATTTATATTTGTTATTACCTAATATTTACCTCTATTTGATCTAATTCAGTTTGACTGGAAATCCCCATTCTATTCAAACTTGAAACTATCAGGATTGGGCAGGTTGGAACTAATTTGGAGGATATTGATAGACAGAAAGACAGAGACAGACAGATGGATGGATAGATGGATGGATGGATGGATGGATGGATGGATGGATGGATGGATGGATGGATGGATAGGGAGATGGAGAGAGAGAGAGAGAGAGAGAGAGAGAGAGAGAGAGAGAGAGATGGAGAGAGAGAGAGGGATGGATGAATAGGGAGATGAATAGATAAGTGGATGGGTAGATGAATGAATGAATATTACACACACACACACACACACACACACACACACACACACTGGTTCTTCCAAACCTTTTCATCCCTCCTCAAAGTTCCTTTGACTCTTTCTATCCCTTCAGCATCTTAGCTGAGAAATTTAAGTTGTAATTAACTAAAAATATTGAGATCGTTCATCAAGCTTCCCTGTTGCTTACAAGCATGCCCATATCTCCCCCAACCTCAACAACTTTGACCCTCCAACCTCACTAATCATTGCATCTCTTTGCTTTGGTAATGGTGCTTCCACTTATTCCACTCTCTTCTCAACTTTACAGTCTAACTCAAGTGAAAACTACTCTCTCCAGTTATTAATCATCTAATTGCCCAATCCAATGGTCTTTTCTTAGTCCTGATCCTTCTTGACCTCTCTGCAGCCTTTGACACTGGTTGATCAACCTCTTCTCCATCATACTCTCTTTTTTCTATGTTTTCAGGATATTACTCTCTCTTGGTTCATTTCCTATCTGATTATCCTATCTCCATTTCCTTTCCTAAATCTTCCTCCACATTGGCTTCCTCCCACTCAGCCCACTCCTGCTAACCATGGGTATCCAATAGGGCTCTTCTCCTTCTATATTATTTCACTTGATGATCGCATCAGTTTTCACAGATTCAATTATCATCTCTATGCTGATTATTCTCAGATTTACTTATCCATCCCTAACCTCTTTGATTCTTTCCAATCTTGAATCATCAACTACCTATTAAATATGTCAAATGGGATCTCCTCAGGATACCTCCTGAGGATAAACTCAGTGTATTCAAAATTAAACTTATTATCTTCCACCACCTAAATTCTTCCCATTTTCAGATTTCCCTAGTACTACAGAAGACACCACCATCTTCTTAGCCCCTAGGCTTAAAATCTAGGTGTCAACCTTGACTCTGCACTCTTTCTCTCTCCTCATGTCTAATTAAACAAAGTTTGTCAATTTTACCTTCATGACATCTCTTAAACGTATCCCCTTCTTTCCTCTGATATTTATCCCACCCTGATGAAGGACCCCATCACTTCATGCCTGAAATATTGCAATAGCCTGCTAGTTGGGTTCTCTGCAACAAGCCTTTCCCTATTCCAGGCCGTCCTCCACTTAGCAGTGTAAAGCCAACCATGAGCAGCTCTCCGGAGGACTGCTGCTGTGAATAACTTTAAGGATCTAATCACATAGTATAGTGGATTCTCTATTTATTCAGTGATAAACTAAAAGTTCAAAATTAAGATAAACTAAAGCAAAACATTCAAGAAATTGAAGCAACAATGTAACATATCAAGTCACTACTACAGTCATCACATAGTCTTAAACTAAACATATCATTCAGTAAGTCACAATCTCCTCAATCAATGTAGAGTACCCAAGTCAAGTCTTCTGTCATCTTGATTGGAAGGCTGGCTTCCAATCATCCTTAAGACAATAATCCTTAAGGGGTAGCAGAAAGTACAAATATCAACCACCCCTAGGTCACAGTCTCATCAGTCAATAGAATACCCAAGTAAAGTCCTCTTTCATCTTACCTGGAGTCTGACTTCCAAACCCCATAGTTCCTCTTCCACTTGGCCACTCCCAGCTGTTACCTGAATTCACAGGTAGGCAGCTCTCCCAGCTCTTACCTGGACTCACACATAGGCAGCTCTCTGCTCCTGTTTTGGGGACAGCTCTTGGAAGTTTCTGTTTCTCGGAAGACAAAGCTTAACATAGGTACAACAATATTTACACACATTGCCAACACTTTCATCTCAATTCACTTTCTGTCTGACAAAATAACACAAATCAACAGACAAAGCTTCTGTCTGAGAAATCAAACACAAATCAAGAGTGAAGTCTCAGGGCTTCTGTAAACAGCCAAGTTTTGTAAACAGTTTTTGTAAACAACAATAAAGTCCTCTTTCAACAGACAGAGTTTCATTCTGAGAAAGTATCAACATCAACACAGACACGACAGAGTGCCAACATCACAAACATTCTCCCTCTCAGTTCTGCTTGGTTTCAGCTCATGCTCAAGCTTTGCTCTGCTCTGCTCCTTCCTGTTCCACTCTTTTGGCAAGCTCCTCCCACCGTAGGCTCCATGTGATGATGTTAGGCCTAGTAATGGCAGGAAAGATCCCCAAACTCCCTTAGGCCTATTAAGGGTAACACAATGTGTACTGCTTCCAACAAAGGCTTGACACAATCAAAGGCAAGACACAAAGGCACTTGAATAGCTGAAACAAGCAGCAAAGTACTATTTTGCTTGCCATTACAAGCAGTCAAAGTGATCTTTCTTCCAAAGTATCTGACCATGTCATGCCCTTACTCAATCCACTCATGTATCCCTATTACTTCTGATATCTAACAAAATCCTCCATTTGGTATCAAAGCCCTTCATAACCTGTCCCACCCCCACCCCTCACACACATACCACAACCATTTCAGTTTTCTTACGTATTGCATCTCAATGTACTCTTTGATCTGGTAACACTGGTAACACTGTTCCTTGAATGAGATTTCCATGTCCTGACTCTCCATTTTCACTGGCTATCCCCATGCATAGAATTACCCTCCCTCTTCATCTTCTGGTCTCCCTAGCTTTCTTGAAGTCTCAGCTAAAAATCCCACAAGAAGCCTTTTTCAAACCCTCCTAGTACCTTCCTTCTGTTGGTTATTTCCCATTTATCCTGCATATAGCTTTATATGTTTTTGTTTACATGACACCTTCCCCGGTTAGATTGTAAGCTACTCAAAGTCAGGGATGTTCTTTTGCCCTTCTTGATATGCCCAGTGAACAATGCCTGGACTTGGAGTAGATCTAAATGTGAAACTTGCCTCAGGCACCAGCTGTGTAAGCCAGGACAAGTTACTTAAACTTTCTTATACCTCAATTTTATCATCTGCAAAGTGGGAATATTAATAACACCTACCTTACCAAGTTGTTGTAAGGATCAAAGGGGATAACAAATGCAAAGTAATTCCCAAAACATAAAGTGCTACCTAAGAGCTATTATTAGTAGTAATATCATTGTTATTTAACAAATACAATGGCCAAAACCCAGAAGCAGTGAAAATAGATGAGGACTTTGCACACAAAATTACATGCAAAGGATACACATTCCCACTCCCTCCTGAGATCTCCTATACCAATCACACTGGTCATACAGGATTGTTCCTTAGCAATAACCCATGTAAATCTTTCTCTAATAAAGGACTTTCCTTCTGAAACTTTGAGGAAGTCACTAAAACTGGGTCCACACAAGGGCAAAATGTTTTGTCTATTCTACCACTTTGTCTCAGTCAAAGCTTTTTTAAAGCATCATACAAACAAAACAAGGAAATGATTAACTAGGTTTTGTTTGTTTTTACCCACCTTGGCATATGCACAGACTTAAAGAATACCAGCAGTTTCATTGCCTGGAAAAAGGCTATACAACTGACTGAACCCAGCCCATGGTGATAGTATTAGGATTAATGATGTTCTGCTTTAAAAACACTTTTAAGATGAGAAGGAGTGATTATGAAAAAGCAATAAAGTGGCAGCCAAAATATCTATAACAATTAGAGTAAAACAGGAAGAAGGCACCACTGGGAAACTTGGAAGCTCTACAGGCAAGGGTTTGTTTCTCAATAAACCCTTTAATAATGAAAATCCCTGAACTAGCCTTCAGATGAAAAGCAGCTTATATGTGTCTTTAATTAGATAGTGCTATTGGAGTAAAATATAGTGATAAAGAAGATTTAATAAAGATTTTATCTTTTTATTACTTTGATTTGATGGAACATCAAAATCTGCTTATCTGGGCAAGATGTTTAACTTCAAAAGG
The DNA here is from genome assembly GCA_011680675.1 of Gymnobelideus leadbeateri. Lineage (NCBI taxonomy): Eukaryota > Metazoa > Chordata > Mammalia > Diprotodontia > Petauridae > Gymnobelideus > Gymnobelideus leadbeateri. Next base: position 776,392 of record WOXC01008757.1, on the reverse strand, counting down.
AGATTCTGTCCACCCACTTCTTTGCTGGATAAATAACCTGGAAGGAATAAAAACAATCTATTTGTAACTTGCCTGCTCTGTTGGGTGATGAAAACATCAATCACTCTCCTTCTACTGCAGACACAAATCTGCAATTAGCCCCTTTCTTTTATTCTTCAGAAGAGCCGATTTTGTATGGATGTAAATATTGGTAGTTATTGGTTAACAGAGAAGTACCTTTTAAGGAAATTTTGAATCATTCAGTCAAGTCAATAAGCATTTATTAAGTACCTACTATGTGTCAAGAATTTTCTCGTTCAATTTGATCCTAGATTGGCCTGAAAGCGCCATTACTTTCCATCTATGTTAAAGTAAGAAATAAAATAAGGGAACAAAATTATTGTATCAAAAGAAATAATGAAGGGTGATGATCTCAAAATGCAGAGAGAGAAAGAGACATTTTTAGGCATGACCAATGGGAGTTTTTCTAGACAATGCATGTTTATAACAATGGTTTTATTGCTCACTTTATTTTGCTTTTGTTTTGTTTAGGATGCAGTGGAAATAGATTATAAATGCATGCAAAAATAAATTCATTTTTAATAATAAATGAAGGATACAGAGGAGCATGGGAAGATTTATATGAACAAATACAAAGTGATCAGAACCAGGAAAACAATCTTTCAGTAACTACATAGAAAAGTACATAGAAAGAACAAAAAGAAACAAAAGCTATGTAATTACAATGATAAAGCTTGTCTTTATCATTTGATTTAAGGAAATTTTGAAAAAGATTTGAAAAAACATTTCCCTCTTTTTTTGCAGAGATAAATGATGGAGTGTGGAACATTGCGTATAATCTCCAACTGGGTTAATGGTTGGCTAATTTTCTTATAACATTTTTTCTCCCTCTTTTTTGTTTTTCTTTGTTAAAAAAATTAGCTCTTTGGGCATAGGAGTGGGAAGGGATATATTTGGGAACAATGTTAACATCAAATCTAAAGATATCAGTACATTTTAAAAGAAAATGAGAAATTCAAACAAATTCATAGAACAGCACTAATGAAATAAGAGCTTCTTCATCACAATTGTTTGATTCTGGATATTGATTTTGAAGATTGTTTTTGAGTGAGGGGTTGTGTTTGAACTTGGAGTTAGTGCTATATTGTCCATTACAACAGTGAGAATGAAGACACATAGGCAAGATAAAGGCAGGTACAATTGCTTATAAGTGGATGGCTTTTTTTTTCAATGCTCTTGACAACTAAAATAAGCACAGTAGATCAGAATGATCATACTCACCTATTTTTAAGGCATTTGGGGAAATGACCAATTGAACCATAGTAATATACAGAAGTAAATTTATATTCATCTCTAGCTATGTCCTATGTATTTGAGGCTTTCTAAAGTAATAAACTACTCCTTTGCACCTAATAGAAAGCCTTTCAATGCTGGAATCCTCACTGCAAGTCCAGACCCCTGCCTACTTCACCATGCAGTCATTTTGCTCACACTTGCCCTCAATAGCCTGCTAAGAAGTTCTCTTTTTTAAAAAATATTTATTTATTAATTTATAGTTTTCAATATTCATTTCCACAAAATTTTGAGTTACAATTTTTCCTAGTCTTTCCGCTACCCCCCCACCCTAAAATAGCAAACCTACTGAATACCCCTTCCCCCAATCTGTTCTTTTTTATATCATCCCCCATCATGCCCCTAACTTTCTAGTAGGGCAAGATGGGTTTCTATACCCCAGTACCTGTATATCTTATTTCCCAGCTGCATGTAAAAAACAAACTTTTAAACATTTGTTTCTAAAACTTTTGAGTTCCAGATTTTTTCCCCTTCTTCCCTCCTCACCTACCCCCACTGGGAAGATAAGCATTTCAATATAGGTTGTACATGTGAAGTTAACCAAATCATTTCCATACTAGTTCTATTGTGAAAGACTAACTATATTTTCCCTCTATCTTATCCCTCTCCCCCCCCCAACTTTTTCTATTTTTTCCTTTGACCCTGTCCCTTTTCAAAAATATTTGCTTCTAACTACCGTCTCCCCAATCTGCCCTCCTTTTTATCATCCCCTCTCTTATCCCCTACCCCCCTATTTTCCTGTAGGGTAAGATACCCAATTGAGTATGTATGTTATTCCCTCTTTAAGCCAAATTCAATGAGAATCAGGTTATCCCATTCCCTTTCACCTCCCTGCTCTTCCCCTCCATTGTAACAGTTTTCCTTTGCCTCTTTTATACGAGGTAATTTACCCTATCTATCTCTACCTTTCTCCTCCCAATAAATTCCTCTCTTATCTCTTAATTTTATATTTTAGATATCATCCCTTCACATTGAACTCATCCTGTGCCCTCTGTCTATGTGTACATGAACATACATATGCCCACACTCACATACATATTTTATATACACATACACCCTCCTATACAAACATATGTATGTATGTATACATACATATATATGTATATGTATATTCCCTTCAATTATCCTCATACTGAGAAAAGTCTTATGAGTTACAATTATCATTTTTCCATGTAGGAATATAAATAGTTCAACTTTAATAAGCTCCTTATGATTTCTTTTTTCCTGTTTACCTTTTCATGCTTCTCTTGCTTCTTGTATTCGAAGTCAAATTTCCTGTTCAGCTCTGATTTTTCCATCAAGAATGCTTGAAAATGGGGCAGCTAGGTGGCGCGATGAGTAGAGCATCGGCCCTGGAGTCAGAAGGACCTGAGTTTGGATCCGACCTCAGACACTCAATGCACACACAAATAAAATAAAAAAAGAAAACTTAGCCATGTGGCCTTGGGCAAGTTACTTAACCCCAATTGCCCACCAAAAACCAAAAAAAAAAAAAAAAAGAATGCTTGAAAATCCTCATTTCATTGAATGACCATATCTTTCCCTGTAGCATTATACTCAGTTTTGCTGGGTAGGTGATTCTTGGTTTTAGTACTAGCTCCTTTGACCTCCAGAATATCATATTCCAAGCCCTTTGATCCCTTAATGTAGAAGCTGCTAGGTCTCATGTTATCCTGATAGTGTTTCCACAGTACTTAAACTGTTTCTTCCTGACTGCTTACAGTATTTTCGCCTTGACCTGGGAACTCTGGAATTTGGCTATAATATTCCTAGGAGTTTTCTTTTGGGGATCTTTTTAAGAGGTAATTGGTAAATTCTTCCATTTCTATTTTGTTCTCTGTTTCTAGAATATGAGGGCAATTTTGCTTGATAATTTCTTGAAAGATGGTGTCTAGGCTCTTTTTTGGGTCATGGCTTTCAGGTAGTCCAATAATCTTTTAATTATCTCTTCTGGATCTATTTTCCAGGTCAGTTACTTTTCCAATGAGATGTTTCACATTGTCCTCTATTTTCTCATTTGTTTGGATCTGTTTTATAGTATCTTGATTTCTCATAAAGTCGTTAGCTTCCAATTGCTCCAATCTAATTTTGAAGGAATTATTCTCTTCAGTACATTTTTGAAATTCCTTCTCTGTCTGGCAAATTCAGCTTTTTAAGCCATTCTTCTCGTTGGCTTTTTGGGCCTCTTTTGCCATTTGAGTTAGTTTATTTTTTAAGGTGTTACTTTCCTCAGTGTATTTTTGAGTCTCCTTTAAGCAGGCTGTTAACTCACTTTTCATGATTTTCTTGCATCATTCTCATTTCTCTTCCCAATTTTTCCTCCACTTCTCTTACTTGATTTTCAAAATCCTTCTTGAGCTCCTCCAAGGCCCGTAACCAATTCATATTTTTCTTGGAAGCTTTTGATGCAGGAGTTCTGACTTCACAGTCTTCCTCCCACTCCATGCCTTGATCCTTTTTGTCCCCCAAAAAGGATTCTATGATCTGTTTGTGCTTCTGTTGCTTACTCATGCTGCCAGCCAATTCCTTGACTCTTGAGTTCTTTGCCATGGTAGAACTCTGCTTCCATAATGGAGAGAGCTATGTCCCAAATTGCTGGGGTTTTCACAGCTGCCAGAGCTATTAGGAGGGCACCCTCTCTACAACCCCCACAAGCTGTGGTTCACTGGTAACACACCCCAGGACCACCACCCAAGGCCACAATCAAGATCCAAGCAGGTCAAAGCAAGAGATTTAGCCCCTAAATGGTTGCTTGGTCCCCCTACAATCTGAAGGCCATGAGCTCTGGAAGCAGCCATGTGTGGTGGCTCCATGGTCACTGGGCCTCTGACCACTTCTCACCCTGGTGTCAGGGGCTAGACTGTGCACTTCAGTCCCCCCCTGTTCCCACAGAGTTCCATGTACCTTTTACTTTGTCCTTAGCATTTATGGGTTGAGAAGTCTGGAAACCACCACAACTACTGATGATTGACTCTCCTGAAGTCTGCTCAAGTGGCTGCTGTTTGGGGCCACCCTGGGGCTGGAACCACTCGTCTCATGCTGGACTGCATTCAGCTCTCAGCTTGGTGGGATAGACCCTTCCTGTTGGCCTTCTGGGCTTCCTTCAGTGGGAGATTTGTTTCTCTCTGATACTTTGTGGGTTCTGAAGTTCTAAAGTTTGTTTAGAGTCATTTTTTACATGTATTGGAAGTGATTACAGCAGGACCCCACATCAAGTTTGTGCTACTGCTCTGCCATCTTGGCTCTGCCCCCTAAGAAATTCTCTTAATCTAAACTCCACAACTTTATTCACTTAAAAAAACCACTTTGTTTTTATTATAAACTTAATGATCATCAACAAAGACAAACTTTTGCTAAACTAAGAACATGTAAGAGGATTGCATAAGAAACAGTCAACTTCAGCTACATATAATTTGAAGTTTTTTAAAGAATTAGATAAATGATTCCATTTAAAGTTACTGTAGACATGATTAAATATTTGGGAGTCTACCTGCCAAAACAAACTGAGGAACTATATGGACACAATTACAAAATACTTCATACAAATAAAGTCAGATCTAAATAATTGGGAAAATAGTTGCTTGTGGGTAGGCTGAGCTAATATAATAAAAATGACAATTCTGCTTAAATTAATTTACTTATCCAGTGCCATACCAACCAAACTATCAAAAAAGGTATCTTATAGATCTAGAAAAAACAATAACAAAATTCATCTGGGAAAGCAAATGGTTCAGAAAATGAAGGAAATTAACGAAAAGAAATGCAAAGGAAGGTGACCTAGCTATACCACATTTTAAATTGTATTATAAAGCAGTAATCATCAAAACTACTTGGTACTGGCTAAGAAATAGAGTGGTAGATCAGTGGAATAGGTTAGGTATGCAAGACACAATAGTCAATGACTATAGTAATATACCATTTGAGAAACCCAAAGGTTCCAGATTCTGGGATAAGAACTCACTATTTAACAAAACCTACTGGGAAGATTAGAAAATAATATGGCAGAAACTAGACATAGACCAACATCCTACATGATATTCCAAGATAAAGTCAAAATGGGTACTCTATTTAGATGTAAAGTGTGATACTACAAGCATGTTAAGAGAGCAAGAAATAGTTTATCTGTCAGATTTATGGAGAAGGGAAAGAATTTATGACCAAACAAGAGATAGACAACATTATAAAATGCAAAATGGATGATTTTGATTACATTAAGTTGAAAAGTTCTTGCACAAATGAAGGCAATGCAACCAAGGTTAGAAGGAAAGCAGAAAGCTGGGAAAATTTTTTTATAACCAGTGTCTCTGATAAAGACCTCATTTTGAAAACATATAGAAAGCTGAGTCAAATTTATAAGAATACAATTGATAAATGGTCAAAGAATATGAACAGGCAGTTTTCAGAGGAAGAAATTAAAGTTATCTATAATCATATGAAAAAATACTCTAAATCACTATTGTTTAGAGAAATGCAATCAAAACAACTCTAAGGTACTACATCACACCTATCAGATCAGCTAAACATGATAAAACAGGAAAATAATAAATGTTGGGAAAGATGTGGGAAAATTGGAACAGTAATGCATTGCTGGTGGAGTTGTGAACTAATCCAACCATTCTGTAGAACAATTTGGTTCTATGCCCAAAGGACTATAGCAATACCACTTCTATGTCTGTATCCCAAAGAGATAATAAAAATGGTAAAAAAAAAAATGTACAAAAATATTTATAGCAGCTCTTTTTGTGGTGCCCAAGAACTGGAAACTGAGGGGATTCCCATCAATTGAGGAATGGCTGAAAAAGTTGTGGTATATGAATATAATGGAATAGTATTGTGCTATAAGAAATGATGAACAGGCCAACTTCAGAAAAGCCTGGAAAGACTTATATGATGCTGAGTGAAGTGAGAAGAACCAGGAGAACATTGTATAAACTAACAGCCACAGTGTGCAATGACTAACTTTGATAGTCTTAACCCTTCTCAGCAATGCAAGGACCTAAAACAATTCCAAAGGACTCATGAAGTAAAATGTCATCCACATCCAAAGAAAGAACTATGGAGTCTGAATGCAGAGCAAAACAGACTTTCTTTTTTTGTTTTGTCTTGTTTTGTTTTCTTTCTCATGGTTCCTCCCATTCGTTCTAATTCTTCTATAGAACAGGATTAATGTGAAAATATGTTTAAAAAAAAGAAAAGAAAATGCCATCCACATCTAGAGTCTAAATGCGGATGTAAGCATACTATTTGTTCTCCTTTTCTTTTATTGTTTTGTTTCTTCTTTCTCATATTTCTTCCCATTAGTTCTAATTCTTCTTTACATCATGACTAATGTGAAAATATGTTTATTATGAATAGATAAGTAGAGCTCATATCATATTGTGTGCCGTCTTAGGGAGGGGGAAGGAGAAAGATGGGGAGAAAATTTAAAACTCAAAATCTTATGAAAGTAAATGTTGAAAACTAAAAATAAGTTTAAAAATTATATATATATATATTTAATACCCTCAACAAAAAAAATAATTAGATAAATGATATAGATGTAGACAAACACATACGCATAGATTTAGATGTAGATATACATATGGATATATATATTTACACATACAGGGTATCCCAAAAGTCTTTCTTGTTCAGTTGTTTCAGTTATGCCTGACTCTTTGTGACCACATTTGAGGTTTTCTTGGCAGAAATACTGGAGTAATTTGCCATTTCCTTCTCCAGCTCATTTTACAAATAAGGAAACTGAGGCAAACAAGGTTAAATGCCTTGCCCAGGGTCACACAGTTAGTAAATGTCTGAGATAAAATTTGAACTCAGGTCTTCCTGACTCCAGGGTCAACATTCTGTGCCACCTAGCTGCTTTTCCCAAAAGTCTTGATGCAGTCTTAAATTTTAGTAGCTTTAGTAGCTTAAAACCGCATTAAAATTTTTGAGACATTCAGTATATGTAGATATGTATTATTTAACAGAAAATAACACTTCAGCCCCCTTTGGGACACCTTTTCTGTTTCCTTATGTGCAGTAAAATGATTGTATTAATTCTCTTTTTAAATTTGGATATATGTACAAAGAATTCTCTATCCCAGTGTAATCATAGGCCTAGTTCTGATCCTTATCTCTATAGAACTAGAGAGGCAGCTTAGGGCACCAGGGAGTAAGGAAGGCCAAAATTTAGGGCCTACTTGTTACACCTGCTGTGTGATTCTTCCAAAGTCACCTAACTTCTCAGGGCTCTTCCACCTACTACCAACCCTCTTAGACTATAAAGTACAAACTATCTCCATTGGGAGAGGGAATTTCCTCATCTATACTTCCCTATACTGATGAAACTACAAATCTGGAGCTCCCACCCCAAAAAATAAAGTATAAATAACCCATAATAAGGAATATCTCATTGGAGAGGTTTTAGAGTTGTTGTTTTCTCTCCCTCCCCCAAATGAATTCTACCTTTAGCACATGCATTCACTAAGAATTCCATAAAACCAAATAAGCAGGAGAGGCCAGAAAGGGAGACACTTTTAATGAATATATTTGCCTGGTTTGGACCAACGGTAACGGTACACAGGGGCAAAGGTTAAACAATTGGAGGCCCTGGCTTAATAGCAGATCTGAACTGTTCTGTAAATACCACAAATGTCAGTGTTCCTCCTCAAGTGGCATTACAGTAGGATTAGCATCTTAAGCCTTGTTCCAATTTACTGAGAAATGGGGAGAATGATTCTCATCAGCCTCGTCTGAAACAGGGGAAGATTGATTTTCCTTTACCACTTGTACTGCTTTATGAGTTTTCCAGATTCTGCTTTCTCTGCCTGAACCAGGGATGGAAGCCACCAGAACTGCTTCAGGCCATATGTGAACAATAACCCAGAAAGCCTGAGGCTCCAAGTCTACAGGAAGGCCTGGATTGCTGGAGCAGCCTTACTTCTATTGAGATGACCTTTTACTGCTCCAGCTAGCCAGTACCTGGAATCTGTAGGCAGGTGAAAATGTCATGTCCTATTCTCAAAAACTTTAAGGAGGAAGAGCAGCATGCTGTGGTCAGTGGTAGTGTCCAGAGAACTGGCTTTGCAGTCAGGGAAGGAATGGGTTCAGATCCCAAATCCGACCCATACACTGTGTGACCCTGGTAAGTGACTTCATTTCTTCAAGCTCCAGGGTAATAGTAATATAAATGGGAAGATCTTTCCCATTCATTAATAGACTTGTCTGATGTGCTTAAGTCACATGGAAGTGTAAGTCACATGAGTTTGAGTCACATAGAAGCCTGAGTCACATGAGTCTGTGGTGGGAGGAGCTTATTGAGGGGGTGGTACAGGAAGGGTGGAGCAGAGTCCAGAGAAAATTGGTGAGGGCAGTTAGAATTGAGGGAGAAGGAAGAAGCAGGTAGTCAGAGCTGTGAGTATATGTGGGAAGGCCCTAGCAGGGGGAAGCCTTGGGGATGGTGGTGCTTGCATTGATATAGTGTACAGATTTCTTTGTTGCTATGGTGGATTTGACTTTCTGGTGTTGGGATTCAGCTTTCTGGTGTTTGAATAAATGTTTTGGTTCTGTCTTCCATATAGAGAGTTTGTTATAGTTTGTGATTCAGAATAACACCAATATATTCATAGCCACTGTAGGCACTGTGAATATCATATTGGTGCTACATTTAGGCAAATCTCCAAGCTGCAGAAGTACTGACTGGCACAGGGGAAGTCTCTTCCTCTGGAAATTCCTTGTATCAATGAAATCATAGATCCAGTCCTTATCAAAACCCATCTTAAAGAAAACCTACATGGCTCAACTAAAGACTCTAAGAGAGCTAATGTAAGGGGAAATAGGCTTAACAATAGTAATCACAACAACAAATATTTATATAGCATTTACTATATGACAGGAACTTTGCAAGGCACTTTATAATCATTTTCTTATCTGATCCCTACAACAACCCATTTAACAGATGAGGAAACTGAGACAAAGAAGTTACATGACTCACCCAACGGCAGCAAGTAAGCTAGTGTCTGAGACCAGATTTGAACTGAGGTGTTCCTGACTCCTGGTCTAGCACTCTGTACATTGTGCCATGGAGCTACCCCCCAACAAGACAGTAGGTACTAGTAACAAGATGCTAGGGCAAGAATCTAAGGTATGGCAATTTGTTGGACAGAGAAAGACTGGACTCCCCAAAATCACAGGTTTCTCTAGACCACAACAAAGGCAAACAGTGGTACATTGGAAAGAGCACTGTAATTGAAATCTTGTAACCTGGGCCCCAGTTACTTCTACAACCTTGAGAAATTCACTAAACATTTCTAGATCTCTGTGATGATCCCACTAAATATCCCTTCAAACTCTCGCTCAATGATCTTATGAGCTGAGTACAAATTCTATTCCTTTACAAATGAGCTCCAAAACCTGGGACAAATCACTTAGCTGCACTTTTTTGTGTGACAACTGAAAACTAAGAGGGGGACCATCAATTAAGGAAAGGTTGAACAAAATGTGGAATTTGAATGGAATGGAATATTGGGACAACATCCATTGTCTTTTTACTATCCCAGGAAGGTGGAAAAGGCACACATAGATGCCAATTTACATTTTATACAAATGACGAAGACAAAGGTTCATCAGTTTAGAGAGAGAGATCAGCTTCTGGATTTGAGAGGTCTACCATGCATTATCATATCTTTCAAAAGAAAATATAAAAGTTCTTTGGAGCCGCAGGTCAGATTTATGTGTATAATGTTAAATAGTTTTTTTTTTTTATCCTATTGCTTACTTTTTGTGCATACCTCTTTCTGTGTCTGTCTTTTTCTACATATCTCTCATTGTCTTTTGGTCTGCCATTGTGTCTCTGTGCCTGTTTGTTTGTCTCTGTCTCTCTGTTGGTGACTGTCTCTTTGTGACTGTCTCTATCATCATCATCTCTCTCCTCCTCCTTCCCTCTCCCTCCCACATCCTCTCACCCCTTCTCCCTTTCTCTGTCCCTCCTCTTACCTTCTTTCCTCTCATCATTTCCTCCCTTTCCTCCTCTCCTTTCCTCTACACACACACACAAACACACACACACACACACACACACACACACACACACACTCCAAACCTTCAAACATTCACTTTCTCCTCTGATATTCTATTAATGCATCTGCACACAAAACTGTTCCCCTGCCAAAGTATTTTGGGATCAATGGGTCCTAAAGAGTGAATATACATTATAGGACAAAGTAGTAATTTTAGTGGAAGTAAAGCAGAAGAAAAGGACTGAGAAGGGGGTGGCAGGCTGTCAGGGAGGAAAAGGATTCAGACAAAATGTTCTTGTGTTACAAAAAGGGCTTTTCAGCTTGCAACAAAAATCTAAGTCAAGTTAACAAATTAACCTTTTCTTGGTTCACTAATGATTTGAAAATAATGACTACATTAAGCTAGGAAACCTGACCACTCTTAAAGAACAAAAATATAGAGATCAACAAGAACTGGGCTGAACTGCTTGATGGTAACTGCATAATAGTCCTTTTGATAATTTATAAAATAAAATAAATAAAAAATTTGATAGATTAATACTCAAATGAATTGCAATTTAAAATTCTCCAGCACAGTAGTGCAATACATTTTGCTCACTACTGAAGACAAAGCTGCAAATGGTCCAATTGCTTAACAAACTCCTTGTTAACTTTGAGCAGGTGGAATTCCAGATGGTTCAGAATTAGAAAACTGATGCTCCAGCTATTTCTGGAGTGTGTGTCAAGTGTGTCAATGGTCAACTGAAAACTGTAGAAAGATTGTACTTAAATTCATGATCAAGAAGACATGCTAAAATTGGGCTGAGCACTACCTTTAAAGAGTGCCCCATAGTTGAGTCAATAACCCAACTATTTAATCAAGTCAAGAAATTGTGTGTCTTTAATGAGTACTAAGGGTAAGCTTAGGGGCAGCTGGGCAGTGCAATGGATAGAGCACCAGGAAGATGAGTTCAAATCCAACCTCAGACACTTACTAGCTTTGAAATCCTGAGCAAGTCATTTAACCTCTGTTTGCCTTAATCCACTGGAGAATGAAATGGCAAACCATCCTAGCATCTTTGCTAAGTCTGTGTTATTGAAATTGTGTTTATTCTTTATCACATATTATCAGTGCTTAATAAATCAAAGTTCTTTCTCTGCCCCTAAAACCATCAAACAGTTTATATTCAAATGAAGCATTAACTTACATTCTTTACAAGGTAATTTAAGCCTTTATATTTATAACACAGACCATTTTGTATCCTACACTATTTAAATCCCTCTTAGTAGCTGTGTGATCCTGAGCAAGTCACTTAACCCCTATTTGCTTCAGTTCCTCATCTGTAAAATGAGTCTACACTGGAGAAGGAAGTGTCAAACTATTCCAGTATCTTTAAAAAAGAAAACCCCATGAACAAAAATCCATGTAAAGTCAGACATGACTGAAAGCAAAGGTAAAGCATGGGATTAAAATAAATTAATTTTCATTTTTATATAATTAAAGAGAGGCAGCATAGTGTAGTGGCTAAAGAGTCCATCTAGGAATCAAGAAGACCTCAGTTCAAGTGCTGTCTCTGAAACATATAGGCTGTGGAACTATAGGTGTTAGAATTTCCTTTCAAGGAGTTTCCTATACTAATGAAATTATAGATCTGGACCCACATCCCAATAAATTTAACTGAAATTAATTAGAATGACTTGTCTCCCACATCAAAGAGCAGAGGCCCCTTTAGAGAGTTGAATTAAAAAGTTCTTTCTATATATCATTTGATGACTATACAACAGTATTTCTTCACTCAGTTCTTTAAAAGATGTATGATTTTCAAAAAACTACTACATCCCATAATTATCTTCAGAGTTCTTTTTCTCTTTTCTCCAAAATATGGAGATCTATCATTATGTTAGTGCAGTGAGCCTTGACAAAATCTGCATGAAAGAGTTGTTGTTGTTGTTGTTGTTGTTTTTAATAGCACCATCATAGTTATTCCCAGTTGAATAATGGACTATGTTTTACACAGTGCCTGATAGTAATCTGTGTTACTGAAGTTATAACTGGAGAGTTATTAGCCTGACTTCTCTGAAAGGCACAAGGAAGATGACACAGATTTGAACATACGGTATGAGATCAAAGAAGGTAATAATGGGGCAGGAAGCAACATTTAAAGAAAAAAGAAAAATCTCTGTGCATCAGCAAAGTTCAAGAGTGGTAAACACTGGGTATTATCTTAAACTACCCCGAATGAATAAAATGGTTTAAATATTGCCTGATAGTATGTCATATAGGACGATAAGTAAATAAGCCAAACACTTATTTTAAAAATTCTTTTTCCAAATTAACAAATTAAGTAACCCTTTAGGGTATCATAAACAATTACCCAATAAAGTAACTGGGAAAGAAGAGAATCCATATAAGTTTAAATATTCTTATTACTATACAAATTGATTCTGATAATTAAGAAGACTTTAAAGGTCCTAACTCCTGGCTCAGAAGCCCCACAGAACAATCCACATCTCTTAAGTAAGCCAAGTCCCCTTCTGGCTGATAGTGATTTCTTTGGTTTACGTCCCTAGAATAAAAAGGGAATGTTGGGGTTTAGGAGAAAGCAGGCATGGAAATCAGTGATCATAAAATATATATTTAGTGTCCACAAAGCATAAGGCACTATACTGGGTAGTCATCCCCTTGAAAGGGATTTTAATGAGTACTAATCTATCAAAATATTTCCCAGAGTATGCCAATAAAGAAAACTCTAAGAATTCATTAGCAATGCCACTATTGCCCACCATGAGAAAAACCTATATAGAGAAGGACCAAATAGCTTTCTAGACGGGTGCCTTTGCCCTAATAGATTTCTTTAATTCAGAATATCCTCCACCTCAATTGGAAGCAGTGATGACTTTTTATCTTCCATTTTTCCTCCATGAACACCTCTTTTTCCAAACATCATTGCAGTCTTCATGTTTTTTATTCCCAAACACTGACTTTTAACATTTATTATGTACAGTGTTGCCTTGTCCCTATTTGGTTTACATGTTATTTAAGACTCATTGGGAATGGTACCTTTGGTCCCTATGCCAAGATTTTTGGGTGCCAGGTAGCCAAGCTGCCTTAAATATCATAGTACTTGATTTTTTTATTGATTTATGTATTAAAAATCCTCTTAACTACTTTTAACTTTTCCAAGGATCTAAGAGAAAAGGATGAAAGAGTTTCAGTATTCATTCATTCATACTGTACAATATCAGCATTTTATAGGGAAATAATCATTGAATAAACTATTTCCTTTCCTCTTTTATTTTAAAACTGTAGAAACAATATAGTTTATTGTGCTGAATAGCTGGATGTGTGTGATTAATACTGACTAAAAAAATACAAAATCAGTGGTGGATCAAAAACTTTCTTCATAAAAACCTGTTCTTGAGTTGGAAAGGGAAAAAAGTTAAATTTTTTTTCCACTTATAGTTACTTCAGCATTTCAAAAGATCATTGTGGGCTCTCCCTGAATTTGTACTAATTATAGTTCATCGCTCCCTTAGTGATGGTGTTAAGAACTGTTAAGTTATTTTTCATGAATGTCATTTTGACTATTATAATCCAAATTAACTACAAAAGACATATGAAGAAAGATGCTATCAGCATCCAGAGAAGGAACTGATAAATAGAAGTAAGTACAGAATATTTTACAAATGCATAAATATATATACCTATATATGCACACATATACATATTTGTATCTAATGATAGTCATCTCTAGGGTGGGGGGAGAAAAAAAAGAAAAAATAAATTTACACAATATATTATATGTTTAAAAGGGATAGTAAGTTGTATATAACAGATTTTCAGCTTCAAGTGCAATTTTTTTAAATTATACTATGTTATGGAAACATTTCGTTTAATCCATAAATTAAAAATAAATTTTTAAAAAGAATTATTAAGGGGTGGCTAGGTGGTACAGTGAATAGAGCATGGGCCCCGGAGTCAGGAGGACTTGAGTTCAAATTTGACCTCAGACACTTAACACTTACTAGCCATGTGACCTTAAGCAAGTCACTTAACCTCAATTGACCTGCCCTCCCCCCGCCAAAGGAAAAAAAAAAGAATTATTAAGTTCATAAAATTCTATCTCTTGCAGTGATAAGCCTTCCTGAACATTAGTAGGCAAGTATTCAGGCAACATAAACAGAATACCTAACTTTTAAGTGGGTTCAGTGTATTTTTTTTTCTTTCTAGAGAGAGGGCTATTAAATATTTACCAGCATTGGTTTCCCCCCATACCACGTTAAGACATTATATTAGGACTTCAATGGAGACTCAGGTTAATAAAAGGACTTAAACTGTCTGTGGGTGTATGCATTTTTTAGATGAACCATCTCTTTGGAGGTAATAGACTTTCAAATTATTTATTTATTTTATTTTTAATGTGTGTAATAAAACAAATATTTCCATTACATAGTATAATTTTTTAAAAGGTGATTGCACATGAAACTGAAAATCTATTATGTGTAACTTGCTATTCTTTTTAAGTATATAATAGTTATTGTGTAAATTTCCTTTTTTATTCCCTTCCTCTCCCTCACACCCTAGAAATGACTACCATTACACACACACACACACACACACACACACACACACACACACACACGTAAAATACATACTTCTACTTATCAGTTCTTTTTCTGTATGCAGATAGTGTCTTCCTTTATATGTCCTTTGCAGTTAATTTTGGTAATATAATAGACTTTTATTTTAAGCATCATGCTGATCAGTTCAGCTAATCAAATAGGATAGTTCAGCTAAGTTCAATTACAATCATTTCATTGTTCTATTCATTACTTTTATTATTATAATTGATTTTTCTAAAATGTAATGGAGGAGGATTCTTAAACAAGCAAGGGTAAGATCTTAAAAGATAATAGCCAATGTTATCACATATAATTTAAAAGTTTTTGGATTAGCAAAAGCAAGACAATTTAAATAAGAAAAGAAACTATAAAAAAGGTGAGGGAAAATATTTGCATTAGACATTTCTGATAAAAGTCTGCTGTCCAGAATATATGGAGAATTAACACTAACACCCAGACCTACACTGGAATAGACAAATGGTCAAAGGATGCTAACAAATGTCTTTTGAAAGAAGAAATTCAAATAAAAAAACATATGAAAAATTGCTTCAAATATTAAAGATGCTAATTTTTAAAGCAAGTTTTTCCTCACGCCCATTATATTGATGACATTTTGGAGCATACCTAGGTATTTTCAGCCTGCTCCCAGGTGACCATGTGGAATCTATGGCATCTATGCTATGTATGATTATTAGCTGAGAGATTTCTGGCTGCTGAGCTGGGAGAGCTGAGTTCTCAGAAGAACTTTTAAAAGAAGAGACAATTTCTGGCTGTCTTCTTGGCTTCCCCTCTTGAGGCAATATGATTCGAATATGAGCAGGCAACTTCATGAGTAGCACTGTCCCAAAATCTGAGGAGACAGAAGCACCTCTTGGTATGATGACACCAGTAATATCACCAATGGCATCCACAGGAAGAACAATGGCTGGTGGGGGGAAGTGTCTCCACTGGAGAGAAAAGACTGGTCAGTGCGGTCATTTTGCCAGCCAGTTGATTAGATGATGCCAAGTGTGGTGAAATGTGAAATGGGTAATTAATTATCAACCTTTTAAATTGTGTCTTAATGAGACTTAAGTACCAACCACTTATTATATCTTCTTGAATCTTATCAGTCCCTTTCCCCCAGACAACTATAGCTGCAGTTATAAATTGTTATTGAATGTGTTTAAATTCTTCTGCCAATGTACATTATGGTTCTCCTAGGCTTATCATAGTTTTCTACGTAAAGAAAAATGACCAATTCAATATTTAAATCATATTTTACCCTGTGTGCTCTCTTTGACCCTCCCCCATCTTGGGGGGAAATCCTGAATAAGTACTTTCTCTTTAAGATACCTCCTTTTCATAATGTAATAGTTTGGTGCTAAGAAGAAAAGAAAGCACCTACTAAGTGCCAGGCTCTATGATAAGCACTTTATAAATATTATCTCATTTGATCTTCACAACAACCCTGGAAGATAGGTGCTATTTTTATTCCACATTTTACGATTGATAAAACTGGGGCAGATGGAGGTGAAGTGCATACAGCTAGTCAATATCTGAGCCCAGATCTGAACTCCAGTCTTTTCAACTTCAAGTCTACTACTTTATCCACAGTACCATCTACCTGCTTCTACACCCCAAATTACTAAAAATGTACAAGCCCTTTGACCCACCAATGCCACTATGAGGTAGTACTAGGTACTATAAAGAAATCAAAGGAAAAGAAAAAGGTCCTATTTGCATAAAAATATTTGCAGTAGTTCTTCTTATGGTGGCCAAGAACTAAAAAGCAGGAAATAACTAGCAACTGTGGAATGGTTGAACAAATTATAATACGTGAATGTAATTTAATATTATTTTGCTATAAGAAACAATGAAAGAGATAGCTTCAGAAAGATCTTGGAAGACTTGTATTAACAGATGCAGAGTGAAGCAAATAGAAACAGGAGAGCAACTTATACTATAACAGCAACATTGTAAAAAATGAACATTTTAGGGGAGGCTAAGTGGAACAGTGAATAGAGCACTGGCCCTGGAATCAGGAGGACCTGAGTTCAAATCCAGTCTCAGACACTTAACACAAAAATTAGCTGTGTGACCTTGGGCAAGTCACTTAACCTCAATTGCCCTCCAAAAAGCAAAAAAAAAATGAACACTTTAGAAAAACCTAAGAACTCTAATCAATGCAATAGTCAACTGTGATTTCAGAGGATTGATCATGAAGACAGATGTCTATTTCCTGATGAGGAAAGTTTTGGATATCAATAGAAGAACTTATTTTGGTTTTGCTATGTATTTGACAAGGATTTTGCTTTTCTTTTCAGTAAGGAAGGGGAAGTAAAAGAAAAAAATGCTTTAAAATTTTAATTAAATACCATAATAGTAAAAGAGAAACACAATTTTCATATGAGATTTGAGCAGTATATCTATAGATAGATAGATTGATAGATTGTCAGATATCCAGTATATAATATAAAGCATACAGAGGGGGCGGAGCCAAGATGGCGGAGTAGAAACAGCTCATCCAAGCCTCTCTGCCCCCAGATTCTCCACAAACTATGTAAAAAAGGACTCTGAAAATCTTCTGGAGCCCCAGCACCCACAGAACGACACAGAGAAGCTAACCTCCCGCTGAGGACAGCCCAGCACCCTGCAGGAAGGACCAGCGCAGTGGTCTGGGAGCCGGCAGCGCGCAGAGCGCAGGAGCCGAGCCGAGCCCAGGGGAGCCGAGCCCAGGTCCACGTGAGCCGAGGTTTTAGCCCCAGGGCGGCAGGGCCAGCAGCCGGCTGGAGGAACCCCAGAACACCAGGAACTGTGGAGACGCCAGAATTATCAACATAGACTTGCCTAGGACAAAGTAAGAGGTTAGTGTCCTATGGACTTTGGGACCTGTATTTGGGGAATGCGTCAGCTCCCTCCCCTGGGGGCTAGAAGCTGCTGAGGAGACACGCCATTTTGTAGTTTTCAGAGGCATTTCCGGCTCCCAGCCTACAAATCGTGGGGAGATCCAGCGATCAGTCTTGGGGGGTAATCGCTCTTGCTTTAACCTCCCGGATCTGGATTGTGATCTAGGGTGGAAGTTGTGGGTGGGTTTACAGCTTGCCAGAAACGGAAGTTGCCCCCACACGTTCGGGACGAAAATTCCTCTATCTGGCCTTAAAGCCATAGTGTGGCAACAAGCCCAAAAGTCAAGCAATTAAGTGGCAACATGCCAAGGCAAAGGAAACAGAAAAATGCAACCCTAGACTCCTATTTTGGGGGCATAGAGCGGGAAAAGGACTGTGAGGTCAGAAGTCCTGCTCCAAAAGCCCCAGGGGAAAACATGAGTGGGTTGCAGGCCATAGAGGACCTTAAGAAGGACTTTAAAAATCAAATAAGAGAAGTGGAGGAAAAATTGGAAAGAGAAATGAGAAGGATGCAGGAAAAGTATGAAATGAGGGTCAACAGCCTGACTGAGGAAAACAACACCTTAAAAAATAGACTAACTCAAATGGCAAAGGAGGCCCAAAAGGGCAATGAGGAGAAGAATGCCTTAAAAAGTCGAATTTGCCAGATGGAAAAAGAATCTCAAAAGTTCACTGAGGAGATTCATTCCTTCAGAGTTAGACTGGAGCAAATGGAAGCTAATGACTTTATGAGAAATCAAGATGCTGTTAAGCAGATCCAAACAAATGAAAGATTAGAAGGCAATGTGAAATATCTCATGGGAAAAACCACTGACCTGGAAAATAGATCCAGGAGAGACAATTTAAAAATTATTGGACTACCTGAAAGCCATGATCAAAGAAAGAACCTAGAAATCACCCTTCAAGAAATTCTCAAGGAAAATTGCCCTGATGTTTTAGATCCAGAGGGCAAAATAGAGGTTGAAAGAATCCACGATCACCTCCTGAAAAAGATCCCAAAAAGAAAACTCCCAGGAATATTATAGCCAGGTTCCAGAATCCCCAGATCAAGGAGAAAATACTACAAGCAGCCAGGAAGAAACAATTTCAATATTGTGGAAACACAATCAGAATAGCCCAGGACCTGGCAGCTTCTACACTGAGGGATCGAAGGGCATGGAATATGATATTCCAGAGGGCAAAGAACTGGGAATGAACCCAAGGGTCACCTACCCAGCAAAACTGAGTATTTTGTTTCAGGGGAAAATATGGTCATTCAGTGGAATAGAGGACTTTCAAGCATTCTTGAGGAAAAACCAGAGTTGAATAGAAAATTTGACATCCAGACACAAGAAGTAAGAGATGCCTGAGAAGGTAATCAGGGAAAAGAAATCAAAAGGAACTTATCAAAGTTGAACTATTTACATTCCTATATGGAAAAGCAATATCTGTGACTGATGATATCTTTCTCACTATGAAAATAATGGAAGAAGGGGTGTGGTCATATGAATACATATGTGAATGTGTGTGTATATGGTTACAGTTATATATGGATAGAGGGCATAGGTTGATTTTGTTGGGAAGGGAGAGTACTCAAGGGATGAAATTATGAGGTGAGAGAGGAAAGTGGCAAGAGGAGATGGGGAGAGACAGGGTAGGGTAAACTATCCCATGTAGGGGAAGTGGTTGCAAAGGAGGGGGAGAATAAGGAAGGCTAAAAAGGCAAAACCACATTCACATTGAATTTGGTTCAGGGAGAAAATGACATACATACTAAATGGGATATCTCAACCTGCAGCAGGGTAGGGGGAAGGGGGATGAGAGGAGGGATGATGGATGGGAGGGCATCCTTGGGGTGAGGGGAGGTTGGAAGTACCCACTATAGAAGAGGGACAGGATCATGTAGGGAATGGACCAGGTGGGGGGTGGGATGAGTGGGAGGGAATTATAAGCAGCCTTGTACAATATATCTACTATGATAATGTTTTGCATAGCTAGACATGTACAACATATACTGAATTACTTATATCCCAAGAAGGAATGGGTGACAAGGGAGGAAGGAAATGGATCTGAAATTCGAGGTCGTAACATTAAATGTTTCAAATATATATATAAATACTATTATTAATACTCTTTTGCCTATAATTGGGAGATAAGATGTGCAGGCATTGGGACACAAAGATTCATCTTCCTCTAATGGAAAAGTCGATGGGGGTATGGGAGAAGGTATGGGAGAGAGCAGATTGGAGGAAGCGATATCTTGTGGGACTGCTATTCTGGGAGGTTGGGTAGGGGAATAATGGGGGGAAAATGATTGTAACTCAATATCTGGCGGAAATGAATGATGTAAAACAGAAGTTAATAAAGTATTTGTTTAATAAAAAAAATAATAATAATAATAATATAAAGCATACACACACACATATGTGTATATATATACACATATACATATATATACATGTGTATATGTATATATATGTGTATATACATATAAAGATTTAAATTGGGGTGGCTAGGTGGTGCAGTGAGTAGAGCGTCGGCCCTGGAGTCAGAAGGACCTGAGTACCGATCCTCCCTCAGACACTTAACGCACACACAAACAAAAAACCTAGCTATGTAACCTTGGGCAAGTTACTTAACCCCAATTGCCCTCCAAAAAGCAAAGCAAAACAACAAAAAAAAGATTTAAATTACCTTGTAAAGAATATAGGTAAATGTCTCATTTGAATGTAAACTGTTTGACAGTTGTAGGGGAAAGAAGGAATTTTGCTTTATCAAACAGTGTTAATATGTGATTTAAAAAATAAGCAGTTTCAACAACACAGACTAAAATGGAGTACCATTTTTAAAAACTTAGAGAATTATGGTCTCTCAGTTCATTTGCATGTAACTGTTTTAAGACTTAAGAGAATAAAACTAAGAAAAAATGAGAACTTCTATAATTATTTGGATACTGAGGGATGACTAAATAGGAAATGTTGATGTTACTTCATAAGTGAAGGGTGAGTCACTGAATACCACCAAATACCAAGATTTAAGTTATTGACAGGATAGAAAGTTAAGACTAAGAAAGAAGCTAGAATTGTGAAGATGGGGCAGGAGAAGAAGACTTGGTAGGAAGGGTAAAAAAAACCAGCTTTGTTGGAGTTGTTTAAAGAAATCAGCTACGGGAGCAATAAACAGAAAAGAAGAAGAAGAAGAAGAAGAAGAAGAAGAAGAAGAAGAAGAAGAAGAAGAAGAAGAAGAAGAAGAAGAAGAAGAAGAAGAAGAAGAAGAAGAAGAAGAAGAAGAAGAAGAAGAAGAAGAAACCTTCAACTGATACTTCCATATAAAGCTTTTTGGAAAATAGCTTCAGTTCCAATTACTGAACTTCAGCAACACTTAGACCCACAAAAGATGAAACCTCTTACAAATTCTTGATGCCTTTTGTTGTACATTCTCATTCATCCTGGTTGGCTAGGAAGAAACACAAAGGAGGAAAAATGTTTGCTTTATAAGAAGAGATGCTAAGATCTAATTGGATAACACTGAATTGTAATGGGTCAAGATCTGGCTAGGCTGGTATGTAATGACCAGAGTTTGATGAGCTTTGCAGTTCTCTGACTAAAAGAAAACTGCTGGTTAAATTAAAAGTCTAACACTTTTCTAATATTTTATTGTAGGTTTTAAACACCTGTAAATGCTCTGTTCAGGAATAGAAAAAAAGAGAATTTGTCTAATTATACAGTCATGAAGACTAGAATCAAGCATTTAGCAGAAAAGTAGCTAGGTATGATACAGATGTTCCTTATCAGACCAATGATATTAAAACCTGAAGTCCAGAGTTGTGACTTTCACTGAGAACCTGAATTTGTTTTCCTGATATGCTTCTCTTTCAGGTGTCTATAAGTACATTAATACATACATATGTATATATGTCTATGACACATATACATATATACATATATACACACATATAGAAGTATATATGTATTGTATATGTGTGTGTACATACATGTATATATGGGGAGAGAAAGAGAGCACACTCATTGGTAGGAAAGTGTAACCCAGGTTAATATATGACTTGTATTCAATATTACTTCTTTTGCTTTAGTAAGTACTTATGGTGTTATTATTTTTTCTTTTGCCCTCCTGATAAGTAAATGGTTATGTTTAAGGCCTAAAAAATAGTTACCAGTATGAGTGGCTAGTTTATGCGGGAGAAAATATTAGTAAAGGTTCAAGACCTAAGCAGCAAGAGTAACAATATGGTGTAGTCCTTCTCTTAACACCTAATTTTAGTGATCCAATGTGAGAGCAGGATGAAGTGAGTAAACCAATGCAGAGAATGTGACTGTGAGTAAATAGGCATCCACATGCTCATGGGAGAGGTGTGAGGCACTACAGAGGGTGTATAGATAACCCAATGTACCAGCTATACTTAGATAAAAACTAAAGTACATTTGTCCCTTGGAGTAATCATTTTAAGGTGAATGATCAATGAGTGTGAGAATAAGGAAAGATTTCTCAAAAGAGAGACCAGAACCCCCAGAGATGAACTCAAAGCAAATTTGAATGAATAAGGAAAAGAAGCTGTGAAGGTTTCCAGCTGCTGTGGCCTGAGCCAATTGGTAGTCCTTGTCTCTATGCTACACCATCAAATTGTCAAAGATTGGGGGTTTTTTAAATAGTTGATGTCAAGATACATTAATACATTTTTGGTGGATCTGTGAGTTTTTGGTTCCATTCTAGAAAACAAGTTGGGGAAGGTGGAGCCAAGATGGTGGAGTAAAAACAGCATTTCCACGGAGCTCCAGCCCACACCACTTCAACATTATGTAAAGGGGGACTCCGAACAGCCCCTGGAGCTCCAGAACCCACAGAACGACACAGAGAAGCTAATCTCCCGCTGAGAACAGCCCGGCAGCCTGGCAGGGAGCAGGCAGTGCAGCACTCAGGGAGCCAAGCCCAGGACCTCTTGAGTCAGAGGTTTTAGCCCCAGGGCAGCCAGAGCAGCAGCCAGCTGGAATGAACCCAGAACACCAGCTGCTGTGGCTTTTCCAGAATTACCAACACATAGATGCCTAGGACAAAGTGAGAGGTTAGTGCCCTATGGACATTGGGACCAGTATCTGGGAGCACGTGAGCTTCTTCCCCTGGGGGCTAGAAGCTGCTGAACAGGAGCCACTGCACAGCCACCATTTTGCAGCTTCAGCTCCTGCTCTGCGAATTGTTGGGGGATCCAGTGATCAGTCTGGTGTGTAACCACTCTTGCTTTAACCTCCCTGGATCTGGATTTTGGTCTGGGGTGGAGGTCTTGCTTATATGCCATAGAGGACCTTAAGAAGGGTTTTAAAAATCAAATAAGAGAAGTGGAGGAAAATTGGGAAAAGAAATGAGAAGGATGCAGGAAATGAGAGTCAACAGCCTGACTGAGGAAAATAACACCTTAAAAAATAGACTAACTAAGGGCAGCTAGGTGGGGCAGTGAGTAGAGTGTCGGCCCTGGAGTCAGAAGGACCTGAGTTCGGATCTGGCCTCAGACACTTAACGCACACAAACAAAAACCTAGCCATGTGACCTTGGGCAAGTTACTTAACCCCAATTGCCCCCCAAAAAGCAAAAAAATAGACTAACTCAAGAGGCAAAAGAGGCTCAAAAAGGCAATGAGGAGAAGAATGTCTTAAAAAGCTGAATTTTCCAGATGGAAAAAAAATCTCAGAAGCTCACTGAGGAGATTCATTCCTTCAGAATTAGACTGGAGCAAATGGAAGCTAGTGACTTTATGAGAAATAAAGATGCTGTTAAGCAGATCCAAGCAATTGAAAGAATAGAAGGCAATGTGAAATATCTCATGGGAAAAACCACTGACCTGGAAAATAGATCCTGGAGAGATAATTTAAAAATTATTGGACTATCTGAAAGCCATGATCAAAGAAAGAACCTAGAAATCAACCTTCAAGAAATTCTCAAGGAAAATTACCCTGATGTTTTAGACCCAGAGGGCAAAATAGAGGTGGAAAGAATCCACAGATCACCTCCTGAAAAAGATCCCGAAAAGAAAACTCCAAGGAATATTATAGCCAGGTTCCAGAATTCCCAGATTAAGGAGAAAATACTACAAGCAGCCAGGAAGAAACAATTTCAATATTGTGGAAACACAATCAGAATAGCACAGGACCTGACAGCTTCTCCACTGAGGGATTGAAGGGCATGGAATATGATATTCTGGAAGGCAAAGGACCTGGGATTAAAAACAAGAATCACCTACCCAGCAAAACTAAGTATCTTGTTTGAGGGGAAAATATGGTCGTTCAGTGAAATAAAGGACTTTTAAGCATTCTTGAGGAAAAAACCAGGGTTGAATAGAAAATTTGACATTCAGACACAAGAAGCAAGAGATGCTTGAGAAGGTAATCAGGGAAAAGAAATCAAAAGGAACTTGTCAAAGTTGAACTGTTTACATTCCTACATGGGAAAACAATAACTGTAATTGATGAAACCTTTCTCAGTATGAAAATAGTTGAAGAAGGGTATATGGGCATATGAATACATATGTGAATGTGTGTATATATGTGTACCGGTCTACATAGATAGAAGGCACAGGTCAAATTTGGTAGGAAGGGATGATACTTAAGGGGTGAAGTCAAGGTGAGAGAGGAATGTGGTGAGAGGAGATGGGGAGAGATGGAGTGGGGTAAATTATCTCATGTAGAAGAGGCAAGGGGAAGTGGTTGCAGGGTTGGGGAAGAACATGAAGGCAAAAAGGCAAAACCATATTCTCACTGAATTTGGCTCAGGGAGAGAATGACATTCATACTAAATGGGATATCTCACTCTGCAGGAGAGTATGGTGGGGGGATCCTTCAGAAGAGTGAGGGAGGGAGATGAGAGAGGGATGATGGAGGGGAGGGCATGCTGGGGGAAGAGGAGGTTGGAGGCACCCACTTGTGAGGAGGGATAGGATCAAAGTAGGGAATGGATCAGGTGGGGGTGGGATGGGTGGGAGGGAAATATAGTCAGTCTTTTACAATATATCTACTATAGTAATGTTTTGCATAGTTATACATGTACGACATATACTGAATTGCTTATCTTCCCAGCAGGAGTGGGTGACAAGGGAGGAAGGGAATGGATCTGGAATTTGAAGTTTTAAAATTAAATGTTTCAAATACATATAAATACTATTATTAATACTATTTTCCATGTAATTGGGAGATAAGATGTGCAGGCATTGGGACACAAAGATTCACCTTCCTCTAATGGAAAAGTTGCTGGGGGTATGGGAGAAGGTATGGGAGAGAGCAGATTGGAAGAAGCGATATCTTGTTGGGACTGCTATTCTGGGAGGTTGGGTAGGGGAATAACGGGGGGGAAATGATTGTAACTCAAAAACTGGTGGAAATAAATGATGTAAAACAGAAGTTAATAAAGCATTTGTTTAAAAATATGATAAAATAGGGATAATCGTTCTTGCATTTCTTACCTCACAGGGTGATTACTAAGGAGAAAAACATTCTGTAAATCCCAAAGTGATAAAGCAAGACAAGTGTGAAGTGCTTTGTAAACCTTAAGGCACTATATAAATGCCAGTCATCATCATCATTATTAATACTACTACTCTGATGCACATTTCACTATTGTTATTATCAACCCTACAAGGCTATGGGATTCCCTCAGGCTACATGTTGAAATCTTTTAGTGTTTATTTCCAGAGCTAGTCTGGCATGGGCAGAGATACTCACAGTCTAATTCCAAGATCTTACAATGAGTTGTGATATGTTTGACGACATTTCCAAGAAGCCAGGGATAGTTTTGGTCCATATGCATAAGGTGGAAATACTTCAGTCCTACAAGTTTTCCCAGTATAATCTAATTCTGGACCGTCCCATGAACTTACTATCATAATGTCGTATTTTAACCAATTCACTTGTCTCTTATATAAGTTTAGCCTCTTCTTCCAAGATCGACATACTTGCCACCTAACTTAAGAGAAACATGACAGAAACACTAGCAAGAACATTAAAATAATGTTTGGGAAGTGCTTTGAGGTCTGCAGATGAAAAGGTAGTCCTTAAATATAACAACCAAAAACTGCCTTCTTTTTTTTCCCTTCCTATTTCTTAGCTTCTTGATTTTTAATTATCAAGATCTCCTGAAATGAGAGGATTATTGATATTTTATTTAAGCAGACCTCAAATGTTCTATATCTGGGATTTTCTAATTTCTCCTAAGACTCACATGAAGTGATGCAAGAAGAAACAAGCAGAACCAGCAACATTGTACTATGAATGTCAACTATGAATGACTTGGTTCTTCTCAGTAAACAATGATCCAAGACAATTCCAAAGGACTCATGATAGAAAATGCTATCCACATCCAAAGAAAGAACTGTTGGAGTCTGAATGTAGATCAAAGTATAGTATTTTCATTTTATTTTCTCATGGTTTTTTTTTCCTTTTGGTCTTTTTCTTCTTTCACAACGTGGCTAATATGGAAATTTGTTTTGCATCACTGCACATACATAAAAGTGCTTACCATTTTAGGGAAGGTTGAGGGGAAAGAAGAAAGGAGAAAATTTTGGAACTCAATTTGTAATGTGTTCAAATTGTCTTTACATGTAATTGGAAAAATAAAATACTATTTTAAAAATTCTCCTTCCTAATGTTATTCAACCTCCATATTCAAGGGTTTTATATAAAGTTTTCTACTCATCCTCAGTATCAGAAGTTATTTCTTCCTGTTAAAGGTTAACAGAAATAGCTACACAAATTGGACATAAACAAGAAAAGAGGCTATTCATTTTTCATAAATAAAATTTCACAAAACTGTTCCTCTTTGCTTTGCATGTCTTCATTTTCTAAAATCCTATTTGCCTCCCAAATATCTTACAGAGGTTTCTCAGGAATCCATTTGCTGGATTTTTGTATTAACAACTTCTAATACTAATAACCATTTTTCTCTGAAACTGATGAATTCTTACCAAAAATTCCTTGTTACTATTTAAGTGTATATGTGTCTATATCCCTAAATGTATAAGTAATGAGTTTACATGAAATCTGAAGTTTTACAATCAGTCTCCATGACCCTTTTCAATAATAATAACAGGCTGCTTTTTTTCAGAATGTTATCTTTCATTGACTCATCATTCCTAGGCTATGGGCTTTGATTTGTTCTTCTAATAATGGTAAGAAATTTGATCAAGACCATCCATACTTCTCCTGCTCATTTATGACTCAGAGCAGATCTATGAGAGACATCTGGTAGGAGCAAAGTCAAGTCGAACTCAAACAAAATTCATCTAATTGGTCCACATGGGTATTATTTGTACATATACATATATGTGTATGTTTTATATATGCAGCTCTGCATGTATACACCCATGTGTAGAGCTGAAAATAAGTCATTTTATAATGGACATGAAGTTAATGTCCCAATTTTCTTAGTGATTTTTTTTCACTTAAGTTTTTTTTTTTAATTTAAAGGAATTTGGAAAGAGGAGGAATCTAACACCTTAAGGGTGAATTACATACATGTATACAAAATATACATAGTATACTTTGAATTTGAATTACTGCCCCCAAAAAACAATAGAATCCTCCTAACAAGGAAAAATCACATACATACTATGGGCACAATTGCTCAAAGTGTTGCTAAAGAATTGCTCCAACATACCAGTCACCTGAAGAGAAACTATGCCACTTCATTGTCCACAGGATAAAATTCAAACTTCTTAGCCTGGTATTCAAAGTCTTTCTTAATCTCACCCAACCTACCTTTTCAGATTTATATCTCACTACTTCCCTCTACAAAAACCCTTTCTGGGCTATTCTACTAACTCCATGAAAAACAGTACCTTTCTTCACAAAATTTTCATTAAATAGTAAGAGCTAGAACAAGAACATAAAATCATAGAGCTAGAACAAGTTTCAATGGCCATTATGTCCATCCCCCTCATTTTACAGGTGAGAAATGTGAGGCTTAGGGAGATGAAGGGACTTGTCCAATGTCACACAGTTAAAAAAAAACATTTTTGTGGAATTTGAACTCCAAACTCAGTGCCTTCCCACTGCATCATGTTCTCCTATAATGTCTCCCTTTCCTCATCTAACCATCCTTCAAGTCCCCACTCAAGGTCCTCCTCCTCCATGAAAATCTTTTCCAGGTCTCTCTACCTTATAACCCTCCCTTATATTGTGAAATGACAACAATAATTGTCTGTCCCAGTGGTCTCCATCTTAAATCATAGATTTATTTTAAGTTTATCGCACTCACCTATTTGCATTAACACTATATAAGTCTCTGTTCCTCTTGACAAACACTTGTCAATCCAGTTTCATATTCTTTTGAACAAAGGGACAAAGGCTTTTATGATCATCAATATTCCACACATAATTCCTCAATTTCATTTTATATAGAAAGCTAATATGACTTGAAGAAGGGAGTGGGGAGAATTTGCTGTAAGCAGGAGCCAGGGGCCAGGAGTTTGGTCCATTTGGAACTTGATCATGAGTCATTTAGTCACACATATCCCTTGTATCAGTGTTTTGCACCCCTATTTTTCTCCCCAATTAGATTATAAACTGCAGGTATGCTGAAGCCATCTCAAACCCTCAAAGATAATTGTTAAATTTTTATACGAATATTTACACTTTCAGAAACTGACAAATACTACAAACAAATGTTTTATTGATTTCTAGATTTAAGAAAGTGATGAAAATGTTAATAATGAAAATTAAACTGAAAATATTCCATAAGTACACTATTATTAGAGAGCTGGATATTAAGCATTTACCAGTTTTCTACTAAAGGGAAATGGTCCTGCACCTTTTTGTATTCCCCAAAGAGCCCATCATAATGTTTTGCATGTGGAAGGTGATCACTAAATATTTGTTGATTGATTCCAATCCTTCCCTTCTACTTTTTTGTTCACACCTACTTAATTTCTAATACCTATCACTAAGAAAAGTATTAACTTCGGGGCAGCTAGGTGGCACAGTGAGTAGAGCGCTGGCCCTGGAGTCAGAAGGACCTGAGTTCGGATCCAGCCTCAGACACTTAACACACACAAACAAAAACCTAGGCAAGTTACTTAATCCAAATTGCCCTCCAAAAAGCAAAAAAAAAAAAAAAAAAAGAAGAAGAAGAAGAAGTATTAACTTCATGAAGTTATTAAAACGGACAGTAGGGAAGACTGGTGAAGACTTGTAAATTAAACTATGTATTGAAAATATTTTGAAAACTTCTTTAATGATTATTCTTCAGGTCTCTGTTGCTGAGAAGTCTATTTACCACCCGAGTTTTAGTGAGATCCTGTTGTTAGGATTTTCCTTGTTTCCTTCATAAACCCTCATTTTCAGAGGTTAATTACCTGGTTGTAAAAGTGCACTCCAGAATGAAACTTGACCTACAAGGTCTCCATCTTTGGGTGAATATTTTTACCAGTTTAAAAAAAAGAATGAGAGAGAAAGCCATCTGTTCAACCAATTTAAATACATAGAGGAGAGAAAAACTTAAGACAGAGGTCTATGGATTTTGAGCACCCTTTGGTATTTGTGAAATGCATTATGGCTTTGATACTAGGGCGGGGGCGAGGGGGGGTGAGGAGGGAGGATAATGTAGTGGTTCTCTGCAATAAATCAGAACTAGTAAATAAAGCAGGCTTGGAAGGAGGGGTCCCTTTAGCCCAAGAATTTTTTGATCATCCAAAATGTAGCTTATTTGTGGGCCATGGAAAAGGAGTATTTTCCCTTTTGAATGGCCAGATTCTAAGAAAGATAAAGCACAGAGGGTTTAAGAGAACATCAAAAGGACATGAAGAATGTGTTTCTCGTTAATATCACATAACCTTTCCTACAAAATTTTTCACTTCTCCTCCCCAGCTCCCAATAGAACCAAACCAAGGATGTTGACAGCTGAATGTTAGTAAGGTGTTAGACCAATGGTCTCCCCTTTTGAGAAACTGGGGTTTTAATTCAATATCATTTTCATAGTTTTCTTCATACACCAAATATATGAAGACAAGTGTTGCTTTACAGAGATTAATCACACAGCAATGGAAGGGGGGAAAGCCAGTGATAGAATGAAACCCATAATATGCTGAGCCCTGGATTACAGACTCCCTCCTAGGCACATATGTAACTCCCATTAGCATGAATAGAACTTAACTTATTTTACACATTCATAACAGAATGGATCACAGTGTTTGTGCATTGGTACATACTCATAAAAAGCATATTGATTCTGGGCCAGATGTGTTTGTGCATATTTATGCTTTTTAAAATGACGCATGTCCTTCCAGAACTGAAAAAATCACAGGCTGTTTCCTGAGCAGTCTTTGAATCACTAGCTTCCTTCTTGGCCTGAATACTCATCAAAATCTAAAGTTAATGTTTTTTTAAAAAAACCGAAAATAGATCGTTTGCTTGTTTGCTTGCTTTTCTAAGAAAATAAGGAGGGCTCAGAGTCAGGAAGACCTAGGGTTCAAATTGTGTCTGACCCTTTATAAGGTGAGTGGACACAGGCAGATCATTTAACTTTTCTGTGCCCCAAGCAATCCTGAGAACTTATTTCCTAAGGTATAGATTGGGTACTCCCTTAACAGACAAAGTTCTCGTATAGGGAGTTCCTCCTGCTGGTAAAATCATAAATCTCTCATGTATGTACATATACAAAGTATTGTCTCTCACAGAATCTCAAATTGGAAGGAATCTCAGAGATTGTCTAGTCCAGGGGTAAGGAACCTGAGACCTCAAGGCTTCATATGGCCCTCTAGTTTCTCTAGTGCAGCCCTTTGACTGAATTCAAACTTCACAGAACAAATCCCCTTAACAAAAGAATTTGTTCTATAAAACTTGGACTCGGTCAAAAAGTCACACCCAAAGACCTAGAAAGCCACAGTCTCAAGGTGGCAGATTCTCCACCCTTGGACTCTAGTCCAACCCATACCTGTAGAGCTTCAGTAACATTTGCAATAAATGGACATCCAGCTGTGTTTTGGATAGTGATTTGGAAACTACTACTACCTACCATCTGCAAGTGTACATTTCTGAACTGTGTGGAGGTGATTGTGCAGTTTAAGAATGGATATAAAACATGTGGAATCAGCTTTGAATAATTCCAAATAAATAGAATATTTTTATGATTCTCTTTGAGAACAAAGGAAAAACATAACCTGTGAGTAGTCTGAGCTGCCTGAATGGGGACCTTGACAATTGAGTAACTCAGCTCATCCTCTCTCTCTCTCTCTCTCTCTCTCTCTCTCTCTCTCTCTCTCTCTCTCTCTCTCTCTCTCTCTCTTTCCCCCTTTTCCTTTCCCTCTCCTTTCTCCTCTCCCTCTCCTTCTCCTCTCCAAAGGTAAATTTTGATGGCCAAAAGTTGCTTGGTTCACTTGGGATTTACTGGCTATATTTCTTTCTCAAAGATCAAACCTTAAACCCAATTTACTCTGGAGCTCATAGTTTAAACAGTAAGTCTCTATCCAAGCACCATTTAATAGCTATTTTGGGGGGCCTCCTGGCTCAGACTGAATGTAAATAGTAACTATTGTTCTTTTGGTCAGCAGTCCTGAGGTTCTTCCCCTCCTAGTTTGATTTTTTTCAATTAAAGGGGTCATCTCTTGACTCACTTCTTAAAAAGGCCTGTTCACTGAATAGGCGTTACCTCACTCAAAGTGAAAACCACAAAAAACCTTAGCTTAAAAAGGCCAAGGTCTTCCTATTGCATCCCAGGCCATTTCCAGTCTTCCTGATGGTCACTCAACCCAGTTGGCTCTGGAGGAGAAAGTGAGGTTGTTGACCTTGCACAGTCCTCCCTCACTTGAATCAAAGTCAACTGCAAGTCATGTCATCATCTCCCTGATGTCATGGTCCTCTTTGAGAATGAAGGACAAACACAAAAATTTCTACAATGATATTTTTCTGATTATAGATACACCTGTTGATGTTCCCATTTTCTTAAAATGTGTAGTCCTATATGGTTTAATTTCTATTTCAGTTAGAGCCTTTATAATGAAAATATCACTGCAATTCACTTTTTTAATTCCTGCTGAATCTTAAAATCCTGATATTTTTATAACAAAAAAGAAAAAAATGAGGAATCTCTACAATTAAAGATTCATAGACATGAAGCACTGAATAAACGTGGAAGGAAAGAAGAAGAGAGGGAGGGAGAAAGGAAGGAAGGGAAAGGAAGGAAGAATAAATGTTCATATGAATTCAAATTCCACTCACCTTGGTTCAGGAATTCAGTACTTAGAGCTTTTGTTCTCTATATCTAGAGCCTAGTCTTAAGGAATGGGTCAAGTGGTCAAACCCCTACCACACAAAGGGGGTGGAGGACCACGAAGAGAGAATAACAAGGAACACTCTACTATGTGACACTTTAAATTCTAGAAAACTGTTCTCTGTGGTAGATATTCATTTTGTGATGTGTCAGGTTATGTGTGTTATATAGAGTGAAGTGTTGTAGCATCTCTGGTGTAAATACCCAAATGAGCAGAATTTTCAAACCTTGTCTAAGGTAAACAGTGGCCTTGTCCCAGATCTGCCTCCTAGAAGACCAAAAATGGATTATAATAAATTCTGGGTTCAGTTCTATCCTATAATAATGGGTAAACAGTAACCTACCTACAAACACTCTACCTTATAGGAAGGTGAGGTTTCAAGAAGAAATTCACCTATGCTACCAAAGAATCCAGAGAAAATAGAGATTTGGGGGCAATTTAAAGAAGTCCTATTTTATGTGTGTGTATTTAAATATATGCATACACATAATATCCATATATACACATTTTCCCCCTTGGGTATTGTACTGGGGAACTTGTACTGTTAAAGTTGCATAAAAGAGAAAATAGTCTTTTAGACTTTTCCTATCTTTTTTTCTGAACGCATGAGTTGGTCTTTTCCAGAGCCATATTCCTGGATCTATATAGCAATGAATACAAGAAAAGTCATATATGCAAAAGCATAAAGCTGAAGTGTACACGTCATAGAAAATGGGGTCAAATGCAATTGTATTCATTTACTTTGCTTGATTGTGTTATTTATTACAAGTTAAAATGTCTATTCAGAGAAGAGGACATAAATTAATGAGTAGTACAAGAAATGAAAGGAGGAAGAGAAGAAAGATGAGAAGAAAGAGGGAGATGAGAGAGAGGAATCAATGAATTTTTTTAACTACAAGACTTTAACAAATAGGGAAATTTTGTGCACCTTTGTTCAATTTCATATGTACTTATTAAAAACAATGTAACAGAGATTCACGTTCTATTTAAATTAATTTACTTATTCAGTTCCATACCAATTACATTACCAAAAAAGTATTTTGTAGAGCTAGAAAAAATTATAACAAAATTCATCTGGAAGAACAAAAGGTCCAGAATATAAAGGGAATTACTGAAAAGGAATGCAAGGGAAGGTGATCTAGCTGTACCAGATCTTAAATTGTATTCTAAAGCACTTATTACTAGCTAAGAAATAGTGGTGGATCAGTGGAATGTTAGGTATGTGAGACACAGTAGTCAATAACTAGAGTAATTTTGGGGTTTGGGGTTTCTCAAAGACTCCAGCTTCTGGGATAAGAATTCACTATTTAATAAAAACTGCCAAGAAAACTAGAAAATAATATGGCAGAAACTAGGCATAGATCAACATCTTACACCCTATACCAACATAAAGTCAAAATGGTACATGATTTAGATATAAAGGATGACACCATAAGCAAACCATGAGAGCATGAAATAGTTTACCTGGGGGGGCAGAGTCAAGATGGCAGAGTAGAAACAGCTCGTCCAAGCCACTCTGCCCCCAGATTCTCCCCAAACTATGTAAAAGTGGACTCTGAACAACTTCTGGAGCCCCAGCACCCACAGAATGACAGAGAGAAGCTAACCTCTCGCTGAGGACAGCCCAGCAGCCCTGCAGGAAGGACCAGCACAGCGGTCTGGGACCTGGCAGCACGTAGAGCTCTGGGAGCCTAGCCGAGCGGAGCCCAGGTTCCCCTGAGCCCAGGTTTTAGCCCCAGGTCGGCAGGGCCAGCAGCCGGCTGGAGAGACCCCAGAACACCACCAGCTGTGGCGACTCCAGAATTATCAACATAGACATGCCTAGGACAAAGTGAGAGGTTAGTGTCCTATGGACTTTGGGACCCGTATTTGGGGAATGCGTCAGCTCCCTCCCCTGGGGGTTAGAAGCCACTGAGGAGACACGCCATTTTGTAGTTTTCAGAGGCAGCTCCAGCTCCCGGCCTCCAAATTGTAGGGAGATCCAGCGATCAGTCTTGGGTAATCGCTCTTGCTTTAACCTCCCTGGATCTGGATTGGGATCTAGGGTGGAAGTCATGGGTGGGGTTACAGCTTGCCAGAAACAGAAGTTGCCCCCACACACGTTCAGGACGAAAATTCTTCTATCTGGCCTTAAAGCCACAGTGTGGCAACAAGCCCAAAAGTCAAGTAATTAAGTGGCAACATGCCAAGGCAAAGGAAACAGAAAAATGCAACCCTAGACTCCTATTTTGGGGGCATAGAGCGGGAAAAGGACTGTGAGGTCAGAAGTCCTGCTCCAAAAGCCCAGGGGAAAACATGAGCGGGTTGCAGGCCATAGAGGACCTTAAGAAGGACTTTAAAAATCAAATAAGAGAAGTGGAGGAAAAATTCGAAAGAGAAATGAGAAGGATGCAGGAAAAGTATGAAATGAGGGTCAACAGCCTGACTGAGGAAAACAACACCTTAAAAAATAGACTAACTCAAATGGCAAAGGAGTCCCAAAAGGGCAATGAGGAGAAGAATGCCTTAAAAAGTCGAATTTGCCAGATGGAAAAAGAATCTCAAAAGTTCACTGAGGAGATTCATTCCTTCAGAGTTAGACTGGAGCAAATGGAAGCTAATGACTTTATGAGAAATCAAGATGCTGTTAAGCAGATCCAAACAAATGAAAGATTAGAAGGCAATGTGAAATATCTCATGGGAAAAACCACTCACCTGGAAAATAGATCCAGGAGAGACAATTTAAAATTATTGGACTACCTGAAAGCCATGATCAAAGAAAGAACCTAGAAATCACCCTTCAAGAAATTCTCAAGGAAAACTGCCCTGATGTTTTAGATCCAGAGGGCAAAATAGAGGTGGAAAGAATCCACAAATCACCTCCTGAAAAAGATCCCAAAAAGAAAACTCCCAGGAATATTATAGCCAGGTTCCAGAATCCCCAGATCAAGGAGAAAATACTACAAGCAGCCAGGAAGAAACAATTTCAATATTGTGGAAACCCAATCAGAATAGCCCAGGACCTGGCAGCTTCTATACTGATGGATAGAAGGGCATGGAATATGATATTCCAGAGGGCAAAAGAACTGGGAATGAACCCAATGGTCACCTACCCAGCAAAACTGAGTATTTTGTTTCAGGGGAAAATATGGTCATTCAGTGGAATAGAGGACTTTCTTTTTTTTTCTGGGTAAATGAAGCATTTTATTAATGACCCATGTTTTATGAGCAGTCTATACTTTTATTCTTTATCGTATTACTTTGGACACTGATGTGCATGCCTCTTTTCATATGTGATGAGCTAAGTTAGGAGGAGATATTGAATGCTTGCCAAATGCAGTTAGACAAAAACATTCTGAGAACAGCAAGACAGTAGCACTATCATATCACCCTAGATCTCCTCTAATGCATGTGTGAGCATTATAAGATGTGAATTATTTCAATTATCAAATACCTGCAGAGTCTTCCCCCCATTTGGAATAGAGGACTTTCAAGCATTCTTGAGGAAAAAACCAGAATTGAATAGAAAATTTGACATCCAGACACAAGAAGGAAGAGATGCCTGAGAAGGTAATCAGGGAAAAGTAATCAAAAGGAACTTATCAAAGTTGAACTATTTACATTCTTATATGGAAAAGCAATAACTGTGACTGATGATATCTTTCTCACTATGAAAATAATGGAAGAAGGGTGTGGGGTCATATGAATACATATGTGAATGTGTGGGTATATGCTTACAGTTATATATGGATAGAGGGCATAGGTTGAATTTGTTGGGAAGGGAGAATACTCAAGGGATGAAATTATGAGGTGAGAGAGGAGAGTGGCTAGAGGAGATGGGGAGAGACAGGGTAGGGTAAACTATCCCATGTAGAAGAAGCAAGGGGAAGTGGCTGCAAGGGAGGGGGAGAATAGGAAGGCTAAAAAGGCAAAACCACATTCTCATTGAATTTGGTTCAGGGAGAGAATGACATACCTACTAAATGGGATATCTCAACCTGCAGCAGGATAGGGGGAAGGGGGATGAGAGGAGGGATGATGGATGGGAGGGCATCCTTGGGGGGAGGGGAGGTTGGAAGTACCCACTATAGAAGAGGGACAGGATCATGTAGGGTATGGACCAGGTGGGGGATGGGATGAGTGGGAGGGAATTATAAGCAGCCTTGTACAATATATCTACTATGATAATGTTTTGCATAGCTAGACATGTACAACATATACTGAATTACTTATCTCCCCAGAGGGAATAGGTGACAAGGGAGGAAGGAAATGTATCTGAAATTCGAGGTCTTAACATTAAATGTTTCAAATATATATAAATACTATTATTAATACTCTTTTGCTTGTAATTGGGAGATAAGATGTGCAGGCATTGGGACACAAAGATTCACCTTCCTCTAATGGAAAAGTTGCTGGGGGTATGGGAGAAGGTATGGGAGAGAGCAGATTGGAGGAAGCGATATCTTGTGGGACTGCTATTCTGGGACGTTGGGTAGGGGAATAATGGGGGGAAAATTATTGTAACTCAAAATCTGGCGGAAATAAATGATGTAAAACAGAAGTTAATAAAGCATTTGTTTAAAAATAAAAAAAGAAGAAGAAGGCCTGGGTTCAGATCTTAACTCCTGTCACCCTGTGTGAGTCACTTAGCCAATCAACTGAGGGAGCGGGCAGGTGTGATGGTGGACACGATGACCCTCCCGCTCTTTAAATGACCCTTATTAGAGCATGCTGTTTGTGACAGATTTGCAGTTACATGCAGTCTGCTTTTTGTCGTACTTGGTATATGTTCACAGTTATTGATGCGTGCCAAATGTCCCTGCTTGCTTGGTGGTGTCCCAAATACCTTTGAAATGACTTTCCCATCATAATTAGAAATAAAAGGCTTATATTGCAAAAAAAAAAAAAAAAACATAGTTTACCTGTCAGATCTATGGAGAAAGGAAGAAATTTATGACCAAACAAGAGATAGAGATCATTATAAAATGCAAAATGGATGATTTTGATTACATTAAATTAAAAAGGGTTTGCACAAATGAAGGCAACGCAACCAAGATTAGAAGGAAAGCAGAAATCTGGGAAGCAATTTTAACAACCAGTGTCTCTGATAAAGGCCTCATTTCAAAAACATATAAAGAACTGAGTTAAATTTAAAAGAATACAATTGATTAATGGTCAAAGAATATGAACAGGCAGTTTTCAGAGGAAGAAATTAAAGCTTTCTATACTCATATGAAAAAATTCTCTAAATCACTATTGATTGCATATCAAGACAACTCTAAGGTACCAACCTATGAAATTGGCTAACATGATAAAACAGGAATGATAAATGATGGAGAAGATATGGGAAAATTGGAACACTAATGCATGGCTGGTGGAATTGTTAATTTATCCAACTATTCTGGAGAACAATTTGGTATTATGCCCAAAGAGCTATAAAACTGTGCATACCCTTTGCGCCAGCAATACTACTTTTAGGTCTGTATCTCAAAGAGATCATAAAAAATGGTAAAAGGACCCACATGTACAAAAATATTTATAGCAGTTATTTTTGTGGTGCCCAAGAAATGGAAATTGAGGGGATTCCCATCACTTGGGGAATGGCTGAACAAATCGTGGCATATGAAGGTAATGGAATACTATTGACCCATAAGAAATGATGAGTAGGTGAACTTCAGAAAAACCTGGAAAGATTTGTATGAATTGATACTGAGTGAAGTGAGCAGAACCGAGAGAACACTATACACAATAACAGCAACATTGTGCAATGACTTACTTTGATAGACTTAGTTCTTCCCAGCAATGCAAGGAGCTAAGACAACTCCAAAAGACTCATGATGGAAAATGCTTTCCACAACCAGAAAAAAAATGAAGTCTGAATGCAGATTGAAGTATATTATTTGCCTTCTTTTTTTTTGTTTGTTTCTTCTTTCTTGTGGTTCCTTCCATTGGTTCTCTTTTTTACAGCATGACTAACATGAAAATGTGTTTAATAGGAATACATATGTAGAGCTTATGTCAGATTGTACACTGTCTTGCAAAGGTGCAGGACAGGGGAGGGAGAGAAAATTTAAAACTCAGAATCTCATGTAAGTGAATGGTGAAAACTAAACTTAATTAATTAATTAATTGATTGATTTTTAAAACCAGAGAGTCACAGCTTCATTTCAACTCTCTTTTTGTTCCTTTTGTACTAAAATGTTTATGTTTGTTGATTATTACATGCATAATAGAGAATGAAACTTTTTTTAAAGAACATAAAACCTTCTGTGGCCATTGCTTCTCTTGTTCCCTTTCATTCCAGCCACATACATTTTAGAATCTTCCCATCTAAACACCTGGAATATAACTAAGTATGGTGCTTCTCAGAATTGGAAAGTACCCAAGTTATATACTGGTACACACTTATGTAAGCCTCCTAGACCAGTAGTTCATAATTTGAAGAAGGTACTAAAAATGATGGCATTGACACCATGTACCAGATGTCCTTAATCTTTTTTGTGTCATGGACCCCTTTGTAAATGGTCCATAATGAAATCTATGGACCCCTTCTTAGAATAATACTTTTAAATGTATAAAGCAAAATACATGGGATCACAAAGGAAATCAATTATATTGAAATATTATTATCAAAATATTTAAATATCAAATTTTTTAAAAGTTCCTGGACACCTGGTTAAGAGAGACCAAACCCAGAGCACATCATTGTTTGAATGTTGCTGTCATAAATCATTCTATCAAATTGAATGTGAAAAATGATGATTACTACACTATAAAATAAATTTTCCCAAGCACCTATGTTGAGATCACAAAATGAAAATACTCAAGATTCAGAATTATATCTTCAGTCCTGCTCTTCTATGTAAAAACGTTTCATCTATATCCTTTTATCCTATATCCTTAAAGTGAAATTTAAGTTTTAGATATGTGCTCTGGACAAAAAAAAAAGGCCCTTGTTGTCACTTTGACAGGTAGGAGGAAACTCCCCCACATTGCTAATTGTTCTCTGGTCTTAACCTTAGACAATGATTTAGCGATTGAATGGATTGAATTTCATCCTTTCCATTTGAACTACCCTTATAGTCACTCACTGAAGGGTTTATGGTCATCAAGAGTGACCAAAGTGCCTGGGCATGTGTGCTTAGGTCAACATGGAGAGCTGTACATGTGGGCAGAAATTGGGACATCTTAAAATGAAACAGCTGCACAAGAAGTGGTCAAGGCATTGGAGGCAACATGATAGCTGCTATTAAATCGCACTTTGGGAGCTTCTTGGGGGCTTTGATGCTTTCTTTCTTTCTTTAAAAAGCTTATCATTCTTTTTTCCTGAACTCAAGTCAACCTCAAAAAACAAGCTTAATCCCTTCTGTCATTTGTACCAGATTTGTGCATCTGTGTTTGTGAATGTATTATTGGTGGGAGTTTTGCTTTGGTAAGGGGAGGAAGAGTTGGGGAAAACATAGAATAAAGAAATGTGCTTGAGCTAAAGTATAACATAATAGATGGGCAGCTTAGTGACAAAGTCCTCTCATTGAGACATTCAGAAGAACATGCCTTATCAACAAGCTGAGATACAATTAGCCATTTTCCCACCTCTTCTCAAGCATAGCATCTTCAGTCCTTCCCCCAACTTTTTTTTTATACTCTGTCCCTTATCTCATCCAGTAAGAAAGTATAGCAGCTTCTCACAGAAGCTTGGCTCTGCTGCATTTCCAACCTAAGCTGGTTCACCCTCCTTAAGCAACTTGGTG
The DNA here is from genome assembly GCA_011680675.1 of Gymnobelideus leadbeateri. Lineage (NCBI taxonomy): Eukaryota > Metazoa > Chordata > Mammalia > Diprotodontia > Petauridae > Gymnobelideus > Gymnobelideus leadbeateri. The sequence goes on along the minus strand of WOXC01008757.1, from coordinate 736,578 downwards.
GTCCTTCATTCTTGGGCACTTACCATATTGGTGTCAAATTTAGTTCGGACACTCCATTGGCTTCAGCTGAGAACTCATCTACTTTAGCTAAGAACTCCTAAACTGAATCCACATGAGCTTTAGCTTCCTCCAATAGCAAGAACTATAGGCCTACACCATCACTTCCTCTCCTATCATTAGCTACAAATGAAAAAGACATTCCCCATGAAGTAGTCTGCACAATATGACAAGGTAAGTGAAGAACAGCTTTTAATATCCCTCCTCCTTGGAAATTGAGGTAGATAGGGAACAAGTCCTGGATTCAAGTCCTAACTCCAATACAAACTGACTGTGTGACTCTGAGCAAATTATTTAACTTTCCAGTCTTCTAAGTAACTCTCTAAAACTATAGCTTGTCTTGGGGGGGGGGGCACTTTACATGGCACAGTGAATAGAGTGTAGGCCCTGCAGTCAGAAGGAACTAAGTTCGGATCTGGCCTCAGACACTTAACGAGAACACAAACAAAAACCTAGCTGTGTGATCTTGGACAAGTTACTTAACCCCAATTGCCCTCCAAAAGGCCAAAAAAAAAAAAAAAAGACTATAGCTTGTCAAGGGATGGATGGAGGGAGATTTCACCCAAGAATTTCCTATACCAATAAAATGAAAGGTCTAATCCATATCCCCATTCCTTTGGAGAAGAGTGCTGGTCTTGAGAATTTTTTTAAATCCTGGACTTAAGTCCTTGCTCTACCACTTACTACCTGTGCATCACTAGACAAGTTAGCCTCCTCACTAACTTGAACCAAAAAAAAAAAAAAAAAATATATATATATATATATATATATATATATATATAGTGTTAATGTTTGTACTGATTTAGCCCTTTACAATCTTTACAACTGTGAAACATTTTCTTAGTTACATATAGCGTCCCCAAATTTTTAGTGCAGTTTTAAGCTTTAAAAAACGAATCTCACTTGACCAAATTGGAAAGCCTTTGATTGCATGTCTGTTAAGATTGTGAGTTACTTGAGAGAAGGGACTGTTTTTCACCTTTTTCTGTATCTTCAGTGCTTCACACAGTGCCTAGCACATGGTCAGTTCTTAATAAATGTTCTTTGATTGACTGGCTCATGTTTGACAGCATAACTATTGTCTGAGAATTAATCAGGTTAAATTCAGTGAGACTTCTTCATTGTGATATTGGCCATAGGGTATTGATTTTTTTTAACCATAACAACTCTCAAAGGCCATCCACTTACTAAATTATACTGACATTACAAAATGCTCTAGTGCAGAGAATTTGCCTATGAAATTACAAATCTTTGAAACCTAGAAGTATTTTTATATGAAGAAAAATTTAGTCTTCCACTTACGAGTGGAAAGGACTGGATCAAATGTTTTATTCTGAACATTTTTTAATAATTTTGTTTGCTTGGTGGAGAGGGCAGGAACAACTAGAATTAATGCCCTTGTACTGAAATAAGCATAATTTTTGAAGCCATTGCAATATGGATCTATCTTTAAATAATCCACTTTTGCTCTTTAGAAATGCTAAGGTATGGTCAATGTAGTCTGTTTAATCCACGGTTCCAGTTAGTTATTCTGTTCTAAAGGTAAAATTAGCTTGATATCATTTAATGCAGAAAATTAGTAGACTACTTATAGAAATCCAAAACTTCTTCTTATAATAAAATAACTGTTATTTATATAGGGCTTTTGCCAAGCACTTTACCTTAATTATCTCATTTAATTCTAAACCCACCCCTGTGAGATAATCATCACTTTACAGATTCATAAGGAGGCAAATTAAGTGATTCACAGACTAGCAAGGCTAGTAACTATCAGAAGCTAGATTTGAAATCCAATGTTCCTGACCCCACATCCAGCACTCTACCACACTCTGCCATACTGCCTCTCCAGAACTAGTCTCAGATAAACCTTCCTCCATAATTTTCACTAAAATGACCATGCTTATTGGTGTGAGGAAATAATATAGAATTAAAACCTCATTCAGCTATCGAACCTGTTCGATTATGGTAAATTATTTTTTGATCCTATTGATGATCTTATTGAGGATATACACTATGACTGTGGGATCAAAGAAAACTAAACTAAGACCATCAACTCACTTTAAAGTCTTTCAAGCACCAATTACTATGGACCACTTGGGGTGCATTTCAATTTTTTAAAAATCAGTGATTCAGAAATACTTGTGCTGTTACCAAGTTTACCAATTTTTTCCCCGTTAGTTCATTTTAAAATCCAATTTTTCATGGTACAAGGGAAAGAGTACTAGATTTGGAGTCAGAATGATGGAATCCCAATAAAGTTGCCCCCCACCCCAATATTCTAACTTCATCATAGGCCCCACTGTACCTACTAACCTCCTCCCCCCACCAATATCCTAACTTCTTCATATATTCCTCACTGCTCACTGGAACAAAAGGTGCATCCCTGGACTCTTAGTTTCCACAGAAACAGCAGATGTGTCCATGTGATAGGAACCTAGCTACTGCCTCTACCTAGTCACTGCCCCCAGACTCATTCCCACAGAAACAGGTGTGTTCTTTTATTTAATCATGATCATATCATTCATCTAGTCCAAGACAGGACCACAATAGCTAGCTAGTTGGAGGGCAAAATGACCAATGTTTAATCATAGATGGGACCCCTCCTCCATTACCTAATCCCTTAACAAACTCCTCCTGCCTTTTTTATGTTAATGATATTCCTCTATAACACATCATGAAACCCCAACAGTTTTTGGGTAGGCACAGCCCCCACTGCAACAGCTTTTGGGTGTCCTTGGGTTTAAACCACAACAAGAGGTCACATGGATGATCTTAATAAGTCACTTAATTTATGGGTCTCAGTTTCTTCATCTCTAATATGAGGAAATTGAATGAGTTGATCTCTATGGTTTCTTCTTATTTCAAATATATGACAATAAAGTGCAGCCAGCTCTGCCCAATGTTCAGTAGATCAAGTGCTTAGAGAAAATTCATTTAATGGACTGGTAGCCTAAAAAAGTCATTCCATTCTCCACCTCTACCACACTCTCAGATAAAAATTGAAGAAAATATCTCAAACCTACTACCTTGTGGGGGAAAGAATTCTGGATTAGTAAATATTAATTCACCTGTAAGTTTTGATAATTTTCATAATATAACTACAAGAGCATATCCTTGCAAAGTCATGAATATTTGCATGCCATTGAATGAAATAAAAACTAAAATTCTGCTTTTTTTGCTAATGTTTTTGAACCTTGTAAGTTTGTAAAGAAGCTACTCCTGTTGAGTTCTGTGAGTAGAAAATAAAGGCTAAGCATGATAACTTACAATAAGATAAGATTCAGTTTTGATAAAGTTTGTTGATGTAATTTCCATTTGCATTGTTGTGGCTGCTACTATTTTCCTATTTATGACTCTTTTACTTTGTATCAGTTCATACAAGTCTTCTCTTCATTCTCTATATTCTTTACATTCACTGTTTCTCATGTTGTAGTAACTTATTATGATTATGTACCACAACTCGTTTAGCCATTCCACGACTGATGGGTTATCTACTTTGTTTCCAGTCCTTTGTTACTTCCTAAAAAATTGATCCTATGAATATTTTGGAGGCAGCTATGTGGTTCAGTGAATACAGAGTGTTGGACCTGGAGTTGGGATAACTTGAATTCAAATCCTACCTCAGACACTTATTAGCTCTATGACCCTGAGCAAGTCATTTAACCTGCTTCCCTTAACCCACTGGAGAAGGAAATGGCAAATCACTCCAGTATTTTGGTCAAGAAAACCCCTTGGACAGGATTGACATTCTATGGCCCTCTAGGAACACAAAAAGTCGGACATGACAACAAATATGCAGGGCAGCTAGATGGCACAGTGGATCGAGTGCCAGTCCTGGAATCAGAGGTTCTATGTTCAAATTTGACCTCAGACACTTGCAGTGTGACCCTGGACAAGTCACTTAATCCTGTCTGCCTCAGTTTCCTTCATATGCAAAATGAGCTGGAAAAGGAGATGGAAAGCCACTCCAGTATCTTTGCCAAGAAAACCCTAAATGGGGTCATAAGGAGTAGGACATAATTAATCAATACACACACAAAAATATGTTTTTGTGTATATAGGAATTTTCTATTTTTACCTCTTTGGAGAACACACCTACGGGTGAAATGTCAGGGTCAAAGGATGTGGATATTTTATATTCACTTTCTTAGTATAATTACAGATTTCTTTCCAAAATGGTTGGACCAATTAACAGATCCAGTCCCAGCATCTTCTTGTAACTGTCTTCTTGAAACCGTTCTAAGACCGAATTTTCCAATTTGCTCAGCTCTAGATGGAGTTTACCCCCTTACAGAATTTTCTAGGACTAGTCAACTATAGAATGTGACCACTAGGGAAAGAAAGTGGAAACAAGTACAGGTAAGTATGCTGTATTGTACTGTTTCCCTGCTGAGGGAAGCCCAGTGATTTCCTATCATGCAGACTTTAGAAATGAGAGGACACAATCATCCTTCTCCCCCCTCCCACACATATACACCTTGTTGATGGCTAGGCATAATGCCTGATCATTGTTCAGATGCTGTAAATTAGACTCATAACCTAAAAATAAACTCACATAGAGACAAAAATTAATTAATAGTAATTTTAGTGCACACAATGATGAAAGTTATTCATTATTCAGTACCTAAAATATATAGCATGCTATACAGGCAACTAAGTGTAGCTAGAGAGTGCTGGACCTTGAATCAGGAAGGCCTGAATTCAAATCTGGCCTTAGAAACTTACTAGCTGTGTAACCCTGGCAAGTCATTTAATCTCTGTTTGCCTCAGTTTACTCAATTGTACAATAGGAATAATAACAACACCTACCTCCTTAAGATTGTTGTCTAGATCAAATTAAATTAATATCTGTAAAGTGCTCAGCACCATGTCTGGCACATAGTAGATCTTTAGTAAATGTTTCTTCTACGGCTTCCTGGGATTCAGTGTAACTTGGCTCTGCCACCTATGTGCCTTTGGTCAAGTAGTTTATCATCTATGTTTCAGTTCTTTCATCTGTGAATTGAGAAGATTAGACTAATAGATGGGCATCTAATATCCTTTCTCATTCTATAATTCTAGATTCTAGACAAACTAATAGAGGATCAGGGAGAAGGTGCACACAGGAGTAGGACTAGGGAAGGTATGTGCCTAAAATTAAATGGCTTAAAGAGGAAAAAACAGGAGAAAAGAATGAGAAGAAGACTGGAGAGAAAGAAAAGAGAAAAGAATAAATGAACTCTGGCTTTGGAAGTTTATTGTTATAATCACCTTATTATGTGACAAATAATTTCCCCTTATATATCTCCCATGGCACTTTGTTTTGTACCTAATGCATTTTCCAAGCAACATTATGTAACACAGCTATCTGTTTTTTTGTGTCATCCTCTTGCTAGACTATACACTCCAAGGTGTCTCATCTGCCCAGTACCTAGCCAGTGTTCTACACACAGTAGGTAATTAGTGTTAATTGAATGAAGTTTAACTGGACCTAAGCCCCTGGAAATCATTATTGTTGTTCTTTCTTCAAAGGTTCACAGTCAGAGGAATTGTTCCAAGTGTGTGCCCAGAACAGAACAGAACACAGTCCAGTTATTTAATTAGGGTTGGGGGTGGGAGTAGGGGGTGCTACTGACTATCCTAAGGCCCTCACACTCCTCCCCCCAAAAAATATTAGGCCAGCAGCATAAGTTTAAATTATAGACTTTAGGAAAAAGACTCTGAAAGAGATCTCTTATCCCATATTATTTGTAAAATAGAGATATCCAATCCCTCTGAAATGTAAGGGCTACTGGGGCAATATTTAGCTAAGGTGGATATTATAGGTAAAAATTGTATCTACAGAGTTTTAGAGAGCTTGGATAACATTTTCTAAGGCTAATGGGTTTATTTAGGAAGTACTTAAGCTTAGTACCATTGGTAATAAGGCAGCTAAAATGTTTAGATTTGTTAAAATCTTTCCTCCTGAAAAGAGAAAAACACAGATTCATTTCAAATACTGTTAAGCCAGACAGAAAGGGCTATACTGTCTGTCCCCCTAGTCCCATTCAGGAAAAGAGATGGGGAGAGAGAGATTTGCTGTTTTTTTCATCCGAGCCATTACCTTGAATATAACTGTGCATGGAATTAAAGGGAACAGGATCCTACATGTTAACTATCTACAAAAAAAATCATCATGGTTTGCCAAAAGTTTTGTGAGGCAAAATCCTAAACTCCTCTCTGACTTAGGGAGGAAAAACAAGAAAAACAATAAATTTCTAGGGTATTTTCTATAATTAGGTTTTCTTCTTTTTTCTATTACTATTTCTAGCTGCTATATCTGGAAAATGATAGAACTGCCTATCCCAAAGTCTAATAATGCCTTCTGGCTAAAAGTCACAAACCCTGTTTGGGACTTAATTGAAGACAATTCAATTCTACTGAATTTAACACTTGAGTAATTTGCCATTCTGTCTTGCCTTTTCCTTCTAACATTTCATGAAGAGGCAACTTTCAAAAATAGCATGTCTCAGTGGGTTGCAAATGCTCCTTCATTGCTTCACTTACTGTCCTGTATACTTCAATCAATGAACTTCAGTTAAATTCCTTGTCTCTGCTCTTTTTCTTCCTCCACTGACTCCTCCCTTCAATCTACATTAATTGGTACCCTCAAAACAACAACAAAAAAAAAGTCAGAGTGGAACATAAAGTTTTAGGAGATAAAGTTCTATCATACGTGATTCTCTTGCTGTAACAGTAGAGTATCCCCCCATCCCACCCCACCCCTGCCTCCACAGGGGCAGAGCAGGAGAAAAAGCTGAACAATTTCCTAAAGTTTCTCCTATGGTATTAAAGCACTCCTGGTCACTTTTTTCTATTAGCATATCTATGTTCCTTCAAAGCTCATATCCTACCAGAAGCCTTTTCTGAACATTTGCTCTTCAAATAATAATATATACACTTACCTGTATAAATACTATGTCACCTCAGCGACTGTAAACTCCTCAAGGCAAGAGACTATTTTTTGTCCTGTCTTTGTACCTCCTATCACTATGCCTAATACACTTTTGATAAATGTTTGTTGGACTTGATAGAGACTAATAACAATAGCTAATACATATGGGCACTACTATGAGCCAAGCATTATACTAAGTACTTTACAGATATTACCACATTTGATCCTCACTACAACCTCAGAAGATAGGCACTATTTTTATCCAATTCTCCAGATGAGGAAAATGAGGAAGAGAGGTTAAGCAGTTTGCCCAAGATCACACAGCTAGTCAGTGTGTCTGAAACCAAATTTGAATTCAAGTCTTACTGACTCCAGGACCAGAATTCTAGCTAATGACCAACCTATATTGTCTTGAATGAGTTGCTAAAAACTGGAATGACTTTTCAGTCTTGGACATTCTCCTTAAAAGAGTAGTTCTCAAACTTTCTGGTCTCAAGACTCCTTTACACTATATAATTTCTGAGATTTTATTTTACAAAGAGCTTTTGTTTTACATGAGCTATAACTAGAAATATTTACTGTATCAGAAGTTAAATGAGCAAACAAAATATCGACAAAACTTATTTAAAATAAATCAATATTTTTTAAAATATCAAAAATATTATTGTATAAATAGTTTTGATCTTGTGGACTCCCTGAAAGGAATTCATGGACACCAAGATCTACTGACTCGAAGTGCAATTTTTTTTTCTTTTTACTAGGCATCAGCAACCCAAAGCATGCATATAGAAAGTTGATATAATTTGTATATTAGGGCTGTTACAAGGATTAAGTGAGATAATATTTGTAAAGCACAGTGTCTAGTATGTAGTTTGTGCTTAGTAAAGGCTTGTTCCCCTCTCTTCTACCCCTATCATTTACCCTTTTGGAAGAACTATCTTTCAGTAATATATTTTCCAAATATACATGTAAAAAAATTGTTTAAATTAGCCAAGCATCCATTCCAAATATTCTGACATTTGATGCCCTAAAGACAAAACACTAAGACACTTGACTGAATTTGACAGATTGTTTTTATAGAATATATATATATGTATCTATATCTCTGTATCAACATCTATACATATATGTGTATCTGTATATATATATGTGTGTGTGTGTGTATGTATGCAACATATATGTGTGTTAGCTATTGTTATTAGTTATTACCTAATCCAACATATATGTATACGTGTATGCATATGAGTGTGCATAAATACATTCTGTATATATGTCTACAAATAAATATATATTCTTTAGGTAGTTTACACATACACACACACATACACACACACACACACACACACACACACACTACCTAAAGACTATAGGAATTGTCTTTAGGTTATGTATGCTCCAAGTATCCAAGTAAAAAGTTTTTTTTTAATTAGCTAAACATCAGATTTTCTAAATGTTCTGACATTTGACATCCTGGAGACTAAGATATTTAACTGAATTTTTCACCAGTTATTTTACAGAGAGAAATGGAAAGACATAAAGAACTGATGCTACATGAAGCAAATAAGAAAACAATGGCCAGAATGGAAAGAATAGCCACCACAAATTCAAAACTGCATGCTGTGCACTGACTGCCAATGCACAAATATGAAAATATGCCTCTCTTCCTTCTTTGCAGCAATGGAGAACTGTGAAGGTAGAACGCTAACAGTGCATATGCTGCTGACTTTATTGATGTATTCATTTGGCTAGTCTCTCTCTCTCTCTCTCCCTATATCTCTCCCCCCCCTCTCCTTTTCTCTCTCCCTCTCTCTCCCCTTCCCTCCCCTCTCCTTCCCCCACCCAGTTTTAAGGCAGCAGTTCTCAAAGGGTCTAGGGACCCTTTCAGGGCATCCTGGAGGTCAAAACTATTTTCATAATAATGTGAAGATGTTTTAATTTCTCATATAATAAATATTGATATGTATAACCCCATAAACCAAATATTGGGTAGGGGTGCAGTTTAAGATGTTTTAAGAGTGTAAAAAGTTGCAGAAGTACTGTATAATCAATGGCTCTGAGGATGGGTGAGGGGAAGAAGAAAGAGAGATATTGGGGAATAAAAATAATGTGTTCTTTTTTAAAATAGATATTAAATAAAATTAAGGAAAAGACCCCAAAAGGCAGTATAAAATATGTTTGGTATTGTTTAGAAATAGCCTTACATGCTGGGTAGAAAAAGTTTATTGCTGGGGGCAGCTAGGTGGCACAGTGAATAGAGCACCAGACCTAGAGTCAGGAGGACCTGAGTTCAAATCCAGCCTCAGACACAACACAAAAACTAGCTGTGTGACCTTGGGCAGGTCACTTAACCCCAATTGCCCTCCAAAAAAAAAAGCAAAAAAAATTTTTTTAAAGTTTGTTGCTGTTGGTATTTGTTTTTTAAGCAAACATTAACAAGGTAAAATGCTGGAGGTGAGGGGCAATGAGAGAGAATTAAACCAAATAAATAATCTAAATGCAATGTTTTTTTATGAACAAGTTCTTTACTGTGATTGTGAATTATATATATACATTTATTAGGTTTATATATATACATATTATTGTATATATACATTTACAGTAGAAATTGAGAACTACTGAATTTCTCTTAGTCAAACCCCTTATGAATCTCTTGATTATGTAAGGCATTGCTAATTACAAAATTTATCAAGTATAATTATGTATCAAGTATAATTACATTACAATTATGAAGAGAGGCTGTTTGTAGTACTAGAGAAAGTTGTTATTCAAATCAGGAAGATGAAGGTTCAGGCCTTGCCCCTGGTGTAACTTTCATAGTGCAGTCATAGACAAATCACTCTCAGTTCCCCTATCCCACCCCACTCCCAGCAACTCTCTTAGGCTATAAATTAGACGGCTTTGGATCTACTTTCATAGAAAAAATTCCATACAGTGATGAAAACACAGGTCCAGAATTGACTTCTTTCAAAAAAAAATACAAATCATAATCTAAATAATCATGAATTCAAAATTAAAGGTGTTTTTGCCATCCTTCCTACTGATAAACTTTATTTCCTCCCCCCCCCCCCACACACACACACACTGTAACTGGGTTCTTCCTTTACTCTTTTTAAGGTGAAATTGTGTTAAAGTCTTTAGTTTTTATATCACATCTTTTTTCTGAATGCATCTCTCCTTCCCTTCCGTCCCTAGATAACCTTCTGTTGTAATAAAGATTATATCTATATTAGCTCAAAATATAGACAGAATTTGACAATATATAACATTCCATATTCATAGTTCCCACCACTACCACCTCTATGATGACGAGAAGGAGGTATATTTTCTCAGCACTTCTCCAGGGCCAACCTTGACCATCGTAAATACACAGGATCCAGTACTTATTAATTCTTTCCTTTTGTATTATTGCACTCGTTTTGTTTATTGTTCTCCTGGTTCTGCTAACTTCATTTTGATGTTTCTGAAACATGTATATTTCATAGAGGATTTATAACCAGGAGGATTCTTAGGGGAACATGGATTCCAGCACCTTCACTTTATAGATGAGAAAATTTAAACACAGAACAGTCAAGTGACTTGCCCAAGGTAACACAAGTAGAAAATGGTAGCAAAAGCTGACTTAAATGGAGGTTCTCTGAGTCCAAATGCTGGGCTCTTTCCATTATACCACACTGCCTCTTCTCTAGACAGTAAGAACCCAAAAGGCTACCAAAAAAAAAATAGCTAAGTATATCAACTGATGGACACAATATATGACTTCTGTTATCAAAGAGAAATATGAACCTGATTTGGTTCTTCCAAAGAAAATCATTGAATGCAAACAAAATAATATTTACTTTAAAATCAAGACCCACCTCCTGACAGAAAAATAATAGACGATGCAGGGTGAAACATACATTTCTGGACACAGTAAATTTGGGAATTTGTTTGGCTTAACAAACGTGTTGGAGAGAAATATTAGTTGAAGAAAAATAAAACAAAAGTTACATTATAAGCAGAATACATATGTAGCACACAATGGTAGAGAATCAATAAGCATTTGTTAAATGTTTAGTATATTCCAGGCATTGTACTGTACTGAGCATTAGGATAGGAGAAAAAAAGCAAAAATAGTGCAGCTGAAAAGGAGTTATTAGATATACTTGGAGGCAATTTTCTTCTTTGCCTAATCTGTCTTAATAACAGTGGCTGAGCTTCTCCCTGAAAACTTTCTCTCTCTCTCTCTCTCTCTCTCTCTCTCTCTCTCTCTCTCTCTCTCTCTCTCTCTCTCTCTCTTTTTTTAGTGTGTTGGTCTTTATGGAAAGCATCTCATTGATATTATTTGATTATTCAGGCTTAATACCAGTTTGGAGAAGTACAATACTTTTTGACATACCTTGTTCTGCTCTATAAATGGCATTAAAGAGGAAATTTGTTTAATAAAACATATATTATTCTAAAAGTGTGATGTCAAGATCACATACTTGGATTTTTTCCCCTGTTTTTCCTCTTTCAAGACTACAGCTGTATTTGAATTAGTTCTTTCCCCCCTCTGATTATACTTTCTATATGCAATGAGACTAATAGAGCTATCCAGACTTTAGGAAAGAAAAAGAAGTCATTTATCAGATGAGATGATTGTAACCAACCTGCATTTCCATGTCTAAACATTGATGAACCAAATACCCTCCTTTTCCTCTTGTGTTTTTCCATATACCTCCATCCCACCCTGTTTTCTTTTTTCCATCCCTTTTAAAACCATCACTTGGTAGCTCTACCTCAAGAAACTTTGGTTTTATTTCTCTTAATTCACATATTAAAACAGAATAAGAAAGAGGGCCACAACGAAATACCCTACTCCCATAGAAATACTCCATTTTCTGCCATGATCAACTTCCTGATAGTCTTAGCAGAGGACAGGGAAGCCTGTCTGGCGCACTGTGTGTTTGTCACCCAGAACAAACTGGGAAACCTATTACCTACAAAGGTATTAGGAAAGTGCTCCCAGCTGAAAGCATTTATCCAATTCCAATTGTTGTTGGAAAGGCTAAAACACTAAGGGCAGCATTGTTCCAGTAGCTACTGTTTAAAACAATGCAAGGCCTGTTTAAAGTGAAAAATTGTGGCATGAAAACCGGGAGTTGATTTTTAAAATAATAATAATTGTGCATCTAAAAAGCATTCCTAAAAGGAGCATTTACATGCTCGCATATGTTTTTCATTGTAACAGCATTAACCTATATAAATGAATATGTAAAATATAATGGTTGTTCTGCCTATTTTGATGTTTTAGAATGGTACTCTATCTTCGTTTGCAAACGGCGTAATGAAGAGTAATGAAGAAAAATCATGTAGCTGTCAGTAGAAAGTGGCTGTGGTTTATGGCATTACTAAACACAGTGTTGTATTGAAAGTTTTCTGTTAAAAAGTAATTGAAAACTGCCCCCCCTTTTTAAGGGTAAATATATCTATATTCTTGTAGAGCAACTTCATAGAAATGGCATACACATCCCCAACTATAGTCATGCGTGTGTTTGTGTATGTGCTTTTTTTCCTTAGGGTGTACAAGCATAAAGATACTTTAAAGACTCCAATATATCATTTCCAGTTTTTCACTTAACAAAGCATTAACATCAAAATCTCCATAATTATCTAAGATCCCTCATTTGAAAGTAGTATGGCAAAACATGTTAATGGTTAATAAATCCAGGGTGTAATACTAAACAGACTAATGCAATGAAAATCACATTCAAATTCTTTTTTTATTTTTAATAATATGCCAGAACAATTCTTGAGTATAGGGAAAATTCTTGTGAAAAAAATCACTCCTTGCAGCTATTGCTTCCCCTTTGCCTAAGTACGAACGTTACCAGATTGTAAGTAAATGATATAGAAAATATAAAGGACCAGCTAAGTTTATCTCTGTATTCTGTAAAAATGAATAGTTATTCTATAAAATAAATCGTTATTCTTTTCATTGATTCCATTTGCCTTTTTATGGTTTTATTTTGTTTCTATCTATACTTTCCCCACTTCTAGATTAAATGACAAAAAAAAAAAAGTTTCCAGCAACTACTTATAGAATTTTTACAAAATTCCTATTTTTTTAATCTACAACCTAAATAAGCTAGTCTGTTAGAAAGTGGTCCTGAAATAATTATCCCATGTATCCCATGTAAAAAAAAATCATAGCTCAAACATAAACCTCAGAATACCTATCTACATGAGACTCAAAAGTGATATGAGCACTTGCAAAGAAACTAAATATAACGTATATATACGTCCTAATCAGTGTTATGTCCACTTGGACATAAAGTGTGTTTGTTGATAGTTATCTTTATAACTTCAGCTGGAGTAGGCGGGGTTAAATCCTTTTGTTTTCCTCTTAGGAAGAGAATCCATAAAAAAGAGATTTATTACCATATTTTCTTCTTGAAATGTAGTATTTGCTTTGGACTTTAAAAGTGGTCCTCAGCATAGAACAGAGTAAATATTACAGCTTTGTTAAATAGCAGCCAAGGTTTAATTGTCTGTGAAATATAAGGCTTAGGACATGATTTGAGTTAACTACTGTTTTGCTGATACAAACTAGCGGCTGCTTGCACAGTGACCAAACATATCCCAGGTCTGATTTATACAGAAGGGCTATTAGGCAGGAATTAAAGTGGGCCAGGGGCAGCCACATGCGTGCAGGAACCCATCCAAAGAGCTGGGAGTTTTATTCTTCCTGCAGCAGATTTAAAGTGGCTTTGGACAAAAAGTCAAACAAGTATAAGCAGCTGTGGAAAATATAACAAATCATACTAACAGTTTGGGGAGGGGGCAGAATCCTGTAAAGGTTGGACTTGGGGGTGGGGATAGGGAAAGGAAGAAAGAACCCCCTGTAAGGATATAGCCTAGATCTCTGTGTTCCAGTGACAAAAAAAAAATTCTTTCAAAAAAGTTAAATAAAAAATGTGTTTTTTTTTAATGATAAGAATTTATTAGAATATTAGAGTGGTTACAGACCTGGAAAGAAAGGTTGGTGGATTGTTGGGGGTGTTTTGGGTTTTAGTGGGTTGCTTTATTAAAGAAAAAAAAACTAATCTATTTCTGCATAGACTTCTGAGAGTAGCAGGTACCCTAGCTCACACACCCCCATTAGCTCTCAGCGAGATAAGCTCCCCCTCCATGTGTCCACCCGAACTCTAAGGGGGTGGGCACCAGGGCTGCCAGGCCGCTCTGGGGCAACCGAAGCTCTCTCCCCGTTGCTACTGGGCCCTCGGCCGATTTGCTCCAGTGGCACCGGAGCCACAAACCAACCAGTAATTACAAAGCAAACAAGGCTGAAATATTGGATTGGTCTCAATCGTGACAAGATCTACGCTTTTTTGCCGCCAATTTGTTTGTGTAGCTATATTTAAAGGCACTTGATTGAGGAAATGTTGAAAATAGCGGTGAGGGTTTCCCTAATGAGACCTCTAGAGGAAAGCAGTGGCATTCGAGGGGGCGCAACTAGAGCCAAGGAGGCGGAGGGAGAAATGGTTAACCCCTTCCTAACCACCGACCGGTTTAAAAAAAAAAAAACACAAACTTGAAAAAGATTGAGGAAAAAGAATTTTTGTTTTTAGCTCTCCTGTCTGGTAAGAGGAGGAAGGGGCCTCCTCGATGGCAAAAATGAGAGTTTTATTAGGACGAAAAGGGGACTTAAACCCTAAATGACATGGGATTGGCAGGGAACCCTCTGGTCTAAATCCAGGAGACAGAGTGTGAACCTATTTTTTTGCTGAATCCTTCTCTCTCTGACAAGTCCACGCAAACTATGGTTGCTCCGAGGGCCAACTCAGCTTTTCCCTTTTCCACATAGAACTAACTGGTAAAACCAGGGCTTGGGATTGATGGGTCAGTGCACCTTCAAATTTTTTTCCAGACTGGGGGGGGGGGGCGGGGAGCCGGTGGGAGCGGGTGACAATAAACAAAAATGTACTGCAATCTGATCCGGATGGACTAAAGAGGATGAGATGACTTAGACATTTTAATCAGATGCTCTGTTATCAGATCTACCATCTAAATGGTTGAAAATCTAATCTGGAGACTAAATCTCTCTATATTTGTCATTGTACTTTCCCCTCCTTGGCCCAGCAGAGAGAGATCGAAGGATCCTAGTCTTGTATGAACAGATGGTCAGGGTAAAACTAGAGGTTAGGGCAGGCGATGTGACCATGTGAGGGTCTGACTCCTCTGTAAAGAGCCCTGGGGGTGCTTTGTCGGTGAAAGTTGAAAGCCTTTTTTTTTCCAATAAGGTGCGTGCAGTCTTAAGTCTCAGACCTTCTCTCTGTCGTTGACCTTCCCCATGTGGCTCTTGCCTTGTTCTTTTTTTTTTCCTTGCTCTGTCTCTCTACTTGTATCTCCCTCCTCAGTTTGTCTCTGTCGCTACTACTTTCTACCTCTGTGTCTGTCTGTCTTTCTCTGCCTCTTTCCTATTTATGCCTTACCGAAGTGTTTTACCTTTAATTTTACCATTCCTCTACCTCCCTCCAACTGCCTGAGAGAAGTAATCTTCGAGAAGGAACCCTACCGGTTCCTTCATATATTTCTTATTTGGAGAAGGGTAAGGAAAGAATTGAGGAGGGGAGAGGTTAAAGGTGGGGATTTTGATTCATTCCAGCTCATAAAATTGAGAAAGGGATAGATCTGAAGACAGCTGGACTCAATGGTCCCAAAGAGAAATGGAAATAAAATCTAGTTGGGTCCAACACTCATCTTTTCGGTGGGGTCCAACAAAAAGCGGGTTGTTTTATGCATAGGCCCAAGTGGATAGTGTTTATAAACAAAGGGCTCAAATAGGCTAGCAAGTCAGCTCAGGAAGCTAGGAATATTTTGGCCAAACTTTAGAAATGTAGGCTAAACTGCATTCATGAGTCTGCTAAAGCCATAGGACTACTTAATGTGCCTATTGACCAGAGTTCTGAAGGGGTTACACTCAGTGGTCTAATTCGTTAAGGCTTTCTCTCCTTGTTTGGGGGGATTTATCCAGTTGTTTCTCAAGCTACCTATCTTTCCAGCCCCGCCTGAAGGAAGAGCTTCCCAGAAGTTTGTATATAGAACACCAACTATCTAAGAAAAGGGTGAGAAGAGGATAGGAGACTGAGGTTTTAGCGCTGTTTGAAAGAACGAGTCACAATTATGAGTTGAGGAAAGGAGAGTCAACTTACATTTAGAGTTTTTGAATGTAAGACTGTTTTCAGCTATACCAAATACTGGTCCCTGGATTACTAGGGTAATCCGGTGACAACACTGTCATGGTTCTTTTCTCATTGTGTATTGGATAATTTGAAATACAATATTTCTAGAGTTAGGAATTGAATGGAAAGAAAAATGGGGATGCTTAGGAAATCGATGGTCCCAGACAGAATCAAGTTTAAGATCTCCAAGATAATGTCATAGGAGAAATTTCAAGCAGAACAAAAAACATAAACGAGATCGAGCTTGCGTACTCCTCCAAAGAATTGTGTATTTTCATATAACTAATTCTTTCGTTAGGAGGTTGGAGGGCGAAGGCTTTGGAAGGCAAGAACAGCTGGGTCACTTTTTTCTTTCCTCCGGGTCTTGGCATGTGCTAACTTGTGCGGGCTTATACACGAATTAAAGAGAAAACCACCTCTCTTTTTTTTTTTCTGGAAAATGGAACAAAGCAACGCCTCTCCAATCACATTTCAGATACATAATCTGAAACAACAAATTACCCTCCTCACGCATTTCCAGCCAGCATTCTGCCTTCTCTGTTTATATTATGACTTTTCTGTTTGCAATTATTTTTATTTTAATTTTCTGTCACTTTAACATAAGCCAGAGCATTTTCTTTTAATGTTTTGTACACAACATGCTCTTTTTGATAAGATGTTCTTTCCTATTCTCTTTGAGTTTTCCTTTCCGTGTTTGGAGTTCTGTATCAAGCGTTTCTAATATTTCTCCCTTTTTCTAAGGACTTGTCCCTGTCTTGCTTTATTTGTTTGTGTGAAATTTAGTTTGAAAGGAGATCAGAGAGAGCAGGAGGGGTTTGTAAT
The DNA here is from genome assembly GCA_011680675.1 of Gymnobelideus leadbeateri. Lineage (NCBI taxonomy): Eukaryota > Metazoa > Chordata > Mammalia > Diprotodontia > Petauridae > Gymnobelideus > Gymnobelideus leadbeateri. The sequence goes on along the minus strand of WOXC01008757.1, from coordinate 719,583 downwards.
AAGAGAATGACCAAATGACCCAAAGGCTGATTATATGTCATTAACTGGAGACTTGGTGTATCCAAATTACCAAAAAGACCTCACTCAGCCAGATCCATTACCTTTGGATATATTCGAAGATAGTGGGATACATACAGCTACAGTATAAGGAGCCTGGTGCAATTGTCAATAAAGCCGTCACAAGATTTTCTCAATTAGAAGGCTGCCTTTAAAAACTGAACTCTGTGGTTTCGTGGGAAAAATTAGAATCTGACGCTGCAGAAATAGGTAGAGGGTTCTGTCCACCCCTATCCTCACCCCCCAATGGTATTAACATTTGCATAACTAACATTTTTGTGTTGTGTAGTTGGAAGCAAAATTACAGGTAATTGTCTAAGCTCTAGAGAATATTTGGAAATCAAACCAGGCTGCTTTTGATCTATGTACACTGCTAAACCCAAACCTCGTAAAAAATCGAGGTTTTCCATTAATATTGACAATAAAAGTGTTTCTTTTTGTTAACTTGAAACCTAACAACCCTTTCTAAAGTCGTTTTTTCTGTACAGGAAGTCCCCAATAACGTCCAAGAAAAAAAATGTTTACAAGAAAACTGTCCGTAGAAATCTCATCCATGTGAAATTACAAAGAAGGCTACAAAACACGATTCCTCGGGACCGCAGGCAATGCTTGGGAGTTAGAAATGTAAATGCGACCCCAAGTTCGGTAGTTAGAAACATGCTGGCTCCATTATTCATGTTCTTTCAAGGCTCCCCCTTTTAAGTGTATTTCTCTTCTAATGGATATTGCCATGGAGTGTGAGCCGAAATCTAATTGAAACCCGCTACTTTCGACAGATAAACGGTGTGTTTGCAAAATCACAACTACTTCCTCAATCAAACTTCGAGTAGTTTCCTCCTGACAGGAGGTAAATATTTCCCTTGCTGGTGTCCTGCTTCAAACCAGAGTGGGCAAGCCCTTGAAGGGTCTAAGCAGTATAAAGGTCAGTTTACTTCAGTTACTTTTTCATTCGCTATAGAGAGATTGCTTACCCTTTGTCAAAGTCAGTGTAGACCTGTTCTCTATGGTCGCCACAGGCCTTATTTTCCCTAGCACAAACGAAAGAACTTTGAGGTATTTCTCTCTTCTCTCTTAAAAAGTTCTCTCCCTAGCAAAAGTTTTTGTTTAAGATTATCTGGTGATTTAATTTTTAGCATTCATAGAAGGTGAAAATCTTCAGAAAGAGAATTAACATTAAGATAATGCTCTGATATATATTTTTTTTAATAATGAATTTATTGCTTCTCCCTTTGGCACATTCAGCCTCAGGTTCTATGACAGGCTGGACTCTACAAATCCAAACACTGCGGGAAGGCACAGTGGGAGCCAAGACAGAGCTCAGAGATAATCTGGAGGAAAGGAATTTAAATTTAAAGTAATCGATGACTCTTGTAATGAGTTTAAAGTTTCAGGAACAGAAATGAATTGAGGGACCTACATCTGCCCTCAGTCTATCACTGCCACTGACACCCACCCAAGGAAAGTTCCATCTCCACGGACAAGTCAGAACACTGGGGGTAGGTGGAGGGAGGAGTTTTTCTATTATTACCCCAAGTCTTACCCATGCCAAACCCCAATGCACCCCCACTCTCCCACTCAGAACCATGCTTGGACATTTGTGGTACTTGGATATCTTACAAAAATTATTCCTCCCTATTAGAAGCAAACCTTGGTTTGAAAACTGCGCCCCCTATACATAACTGTTGATAATGGATCTCAAGTATACTATAGGAGACCTGACTTAACACAAAGTAAAAATTCAGGTGTCGTTGGCAGTGAAGTTTTCTGGTATTAAAATTATATGCATTTTAAAGGTCACATAAAATGGCATTCCTCTTTATTCTCCTCTTCCTGCTGAGCCCTAGGCAGTTGAAGAACTTACCTACCTCTAGTCCTTGTTCTGTTAACATACACTCACCCCACCCTCCAAATGGGGAGAGTGGGGGGGGGGGGGTGACAAGCTATCTTGTTTAAAATGGAATAAACCGGGGCGGCTAGGTGGGGCAGTGAGTAGAGCGTCGGCCCTGGAGTCAGAAGGACCTGAGTTCGGATCCGGCTTCAGACACTTAACGCACATACAAATAAAAAACCTAGCCGTGTGGCCTTGGGCAAGTTACTTAACCCCAATTGCCCTCCAAAAAGCAAAAAGCAAAAAAAAAAAATGGAATAAACCAAGGCCAGCTACAGTCCTGTCTTGAAAGAGCATCCTAATTCTTAGAGTGGTAGTAAAAAGATAACAAAATAAAACTAATTTAGTTTCTATGATCATTTCCATTTTTTAATGGGAGGGGGGAACAGCCAGTGCAGAGATGATAACTAACTTTTCTTCAGAGTAAACTTTTCACTGTTTCAAATTCCCTAAAAGTCGCAGAGCTGTAGTGTTGGCATTTAATAGTTATTAAGTCAATTTTCATGAGAAAGAAGAGAGAACCAGAGACAGAGAAGTACTTAGTTGGTAAGCAACCAGCTGAGTGGTTCCATGTCACCTGGGCAATGTTTCTGAAGCCTGAAAACTACATGTCCCATCTTTTTACAGAACAGTTTGTGCTCTCAACACAGCTCCCCAGTTTCATGCTTAATCAGAGAAGTTTCTTAGAGTCCACTCTATCCTAAGACATTATGGAAGCTTAAAAGCAAAGTCAAAGTCGTTTCTCATCTAAGGGTATGGAAAATGTGAAATTAGATTTGAAAAAGATGACAAAGGAAATTGAGATGTAATCCCGTCAACACAAAACATGAATTTATGGTCCATCTGGCCTGATTCTTTTGATTCCTCTTTATGGTCCAGTTTATTCTGAATTATCCTGCACAAAACATAAGATAGAGACAATGCTTTGCTTTCAATCATAAATACAAGAAAAGGAGTTCTATTTTCCCCCACAAAAAAAAAGTTCCAGCTTTTATTTAAAATATAAGGATTGGATCTAACTGATTTTTAAGAAATAGTAAAACACAAAGACCAATGTTCAGCCTCTCCCAACACATTTTGAATCCACTCTATGTATGTAGGTGGGTTGAAAAAAAAAAAAGACAAGTAAGATTAGTGACTTGTTTGTTACCAGTAAAAGTTTGTGCCTGTTCATTGGGGAGGAGACGAACAACAATCACTCGGTCTACCAGATGAGCTGCAATGAAGACAATTCTTCTAGAATAATAAAAACTTATTAAACTATGGCTGATTCTCCCGGATGCAGATTCTAGTGTAGAGGCTTTGGGGGATGATGGGGAGTTAGATGGGGGATTTACTGTCTCTATTAGCAGAAGGGTTAGAGAGAAAAAGAAGATTCTCCAAGGTACCTTCCCTAAGACTGAGACCATAGGCATTAGACCTTCTAGGTAAACTTCCCAGTCCAATACCATTCAGACATACGGAGCAATTCTCACTACTGTGCCTTTTCTTGCCTGATTCAGATGCATCCAAGATGGCAGTCTTCCTCCAGATTTCTGGTGGTGATCATGGATCTGGTGGTGGAGAAGGTGGTTACTGAGATAATAATTTCAATGAAGTAATGCTTCACTGCAACAACAAAAAGAAAGAGGGAAGAGATTTTTTTTTAATGTTTACAGAAGCACCCTTCTTCCTTTTTTTCTCTATCCGTCCTGTCTACTTCACCACTACCTTCTTCATGCCCTTACCATTAAGTGCTGTCATATCCACTTGGGGAGCTGAGTAGTACCCAGGCCATCTGAACTGGAAACATAGATAATAGAATCAGCTTCTGTCTTACCACTGCAGTCAAAACTTGCAGAGAAATTTCGAAGAGGGAAGAGGGTAGGCAGACAGATTTTTATAAAAAGGTAAAGGGGAGTGGGGGAAGAGAAGAGGCAAAGAAAAGCGTTTCACTTCCTCTCTTGATCTAGGTCTTCACAGGGATTGAAGCAAAGAGTGCGGAGCCTAAATTTTAGTCAATTAATTTAGTGGAGAATAGAAAAATCTTTTCCTGATTTTTCTCCCTATCTCACTCCACCTCAACTTGATGGACCCACTTCTCACTGAGGCTGAAGAATTTGGGTCTAGGTTTCAAAAGCCTCTGAGGTGCTAGAATGCTGAGACCCTTTGGTACCACTTATAATTAAACTCTAATGATGCTGGCCTGGAGTGTTGATGTTCAGATTAACATCTCCAGCATCTTTTATTACTTTTCCTCTGCCTCATGTTTTCCGTTTCTTTCATCACTTGAGATCCTATCTGCACCGTGGTAGTGGTTTACCAAAGCTTTTTTCTCAGTTAAAAATAAAGTCAGAAAAACTGTATAATGGAAATCTCCTGAGGCTTTGCTGTTAAGAAGCAATTGCGTCCCTGTGGCCAAAGTGGCCTCTCTAAACCATTTCGGCCTCCTCTTCACCCCCCAGCACTCTGCATACAACCAGCCAGAACGTTGCCCACTATTCAACTTTTCCTCAATTCTCATCTGCTCCTGGCCCAGTTCAAACAAAATCTTGCTTCATCTACCTGCTTGCCTGCCCTGGACGTGTTTTTATAAACACAGACATTTTAACAAATATATCAGATGTCAGTCTGTGGAAGGCCTAGTATTTGTACATTCCATGTTTGCTTCTTTCGTGAGCCAATACACAATGCGGCTCACTATACTGCCGGCTTTGTTTCCTTGATGAGGCAACTGGAAACCAGAAAGACTTCTTTGGGTGTTAGCCTTTTAAAGAGTATTTACATCTTAAAGACGGAACTGCAGACCTGCCTTGGTTGTTACTGAGCTTGGTTTTGGATTTGGAGTATTACTTTTCTTTCTCTTTTTCTGTTGTTTTTTTTTTTTATTTGGGGGGGGGGGTAGTGGGAAAGTGTGGGAGAATATAGGTTCCCAAGAAGAACCTCGTTTCACCTATACATCATCTCTCTCCTTTTTGGCCCTATAATTTGGACTTCTAGGAAAGTTTGACACTCCAGGGTAAGTGGGAGTTTATGCAAAGATGCATTCAGCATCTAGGCCTTGCGGGCTAGTATGAATTTATTCTCTTTGCATAGAATAAAACCAGCAGAGTGAAACCCTAGACATCTTTCCGGGCATTATCCGCTGCCCTGGGAAAAGTGATCGATCTGGAGGTAGTGGCCCCTTCCTTTCGATGCTCTAGTGGAAGTCAAATCAGCTGGAAACCCAACGCCGTGCTCCAGAGTAGGTAGGGTGAACCTAAATCCCCTGACAGCTTCGTCACGGTGCCCTCTCTTTTAGCTCAGCCAGCTTCGCCATAAAGGTTCTTCACTTTGGTAGGAAAACAGTTCTCTCATCAACGATAACAGTGGAGCTTAAAACTGCATATTCTCTAAGAGTCCTACAGCTCTATAATAATGACATTATGAGGTCACTGTGGATTGAATAGATTAATAAAATTCCTTATTCCAATGGGTCATCATCTACCGATAAAACCATTTATCTACCCCAGTGCCACTTCTGTTATTTACCCGCCAAGAGATCTGCCCTTCATGGATCTGCCCAGCGACATCGCCTTTCTCTCTGAGCCTTGGCAAAACTTGGGCTCAGAGTTTCTTTGTCTGCTCCAGCCTCTCTCCCTGGCTCTCTCCCATTTATGGCTCGCACGCTCCTGTTGACACCCTTGTCCGCACAGAACTATATTGTACTGGATCCTAATACACACCAAATCCAAGTCCTCGCCTGTCTCGGAGTCAAGCCAACCCAGGACTGGTATCAGCTATTTTCATTGCTGTTATTCTGTTCCTTTTTAAAAGATGACCACGGAGTCTTGGCTCAAGATACCCTCCAGGAAGCTACCCGTGAGCTTCAGTGAACAAGAACTGGAGAGCCATTTTCCCGTTATGATGCGTCTGAGATCACCCAGCCTAAATATCCAAACATCTACTGGCTCTCCTCCGACCTGGTTGTTAAACTGGGGTTTAATGATTCCCCTTCGATAACTAAACCTGGTTTCCACAGATGCCTGCTTTTATGGGTGAGACAGGAATGCAGAGATATATTTATATGTTTGTTCGTAAAAACTGGAAAATAAGCTCTGAACACGCTGTAAAAAATATTCAGTTACTCACCAAACAGGCTAGTTAAACTGGCAGAAAACTGATATCGGCCACACCACTGATTCGGGGGGAACGAGGTGCCGGGTTTTCAACATTCTGCAAGCTGGAGGAAACCCATGTGGGGGTCTTGGTGTCCCCTGCAAGAATAGTGACAATCGTTACATTAACCATAACCCTAATCAAAAACGAGGATGTCACAACCTTTTGACTCCGAAGTCAGTCTTTGACGGCGATGCTCACAAAATTACCCTTCCCTTTCAAGACTTTAGTTTAATTAATGGGAGATCGGTTAGGAAAGGAACTACTCTGTCAGATGATGTAGCCTCCTCCCCAAGCCTCCTTCCTTAACCACAGCTCTGGGCTTCGGCATCAGAAGAGAGTTCCTAGCGGCATCGGTTGTATGCATATACATAATACATATGAAAGCATCAATAAAAACCTAGACTAAGCTTGGTCCTGGGGCCGTCACAAAACCGTTATTGTGCCACTCCAATGACAACAGGAAAAATGCATGAAGAGGTCTCATTTTATTTTTTTAATCCGTTTTTTAAAAAGCCCTGAAAATCAGTATCTGTGCTGTGTTCGTATTTAAAAAAAAAATAGTAATAATGACAATAAAGGGAAGTGATACTATACCTGGCTTGAGACGATCCGGTTTTTTTAGAGGATTTTTAAGATTTTTTATATATATATAGCAAAGTATCTGCTAAACTCTTGCATTAACCATAGGCTGATTTTTAAAAAGTTTAAAAAAATCCTCCTTCGTTTTAATTATCTTATGGATATGAAAGAGTAGCCAATCCTAAGAGAGGACTTCAGCAATTAGCAACGTGAACATCAAAAAGTTTTATTGCTGAGAGCACAAGGCACCGCCCCTGCCTCGCCGCGATTGGCGTGGACAGCCTCTGACGACATATATTAACCCGAGCTGCCCTAAAGATGTAGCTGTACATGGAGTTCTTGCTGAGAAAATCGGCTTGTTCCCGGCACCGCCACCAGTCCAGGGAAGTCGCCACTGAAACTCTCACCTCTGCTGCCTCTGCCGCTGCCTCTGCCTCTGCGGATCTCTAGCTCGACACACCAGCCAGACAATCCAGGCTCAGCCAGCCAGAATCAAGCGCCCGGCCCCGGGAGGAGCGGTTGCGCCCCCGGAGCCTTCTGAGCCCGAGAACACAGGAAAGGGGCCAAAGAAAATGGATGCGCTGAGATCACTCTGAAAGGCCACGGATCCAAGCAGGGAGAAGAGAAACGGGGAACGAATTCCTCGCAGGCAGAAGTCACATTCAAGGACAGACAGAAACAAACAAATCCCCCACCCCCAAAGCATTAAAGAAAAAAAAACGACCCAAGAATCGGGGGGGGGGGGGTTCTCTAGTAGGGGGGAGGGGAGAGGGAAGAAGAGAGGGGGAGGGGAAAATCGGATGGAGGTGATTTCACTGTGACTGGTACATCCCCCTCCTTCGGCCTCTGAGACTCGGCCAGTCCAGCCGGGCTCCTCTCCCCAGAGTCTCTGTACCTCCCTCCCTCAGGGCTGCGCTGAGAGCCCTACAGGATTCAGCTCAAGGAAGTGGTCCGGCGATCAGTGGAGAAGAACGAGAGACAGGAACTGCCTTCTCTCGGCTTGCCCTGTCTGAATCAGGGGCAACCTGGTAAATTCGTTCACTCGCAGTTGCTGTTGTCTTACCGCCTCCGTCACTGTTTGAGATTTGGAAACCCAAGGCCCCAGAGACATTTTTGGAGAACAGAGACTTTTGTATGAGCAAGAAAGGGCACCCTTTCCACACTGCAGCAGCAGCAACAACCTCAGTTAGCCAGGAAGGAGGAGGACGCAGAGAAGACGAAGGAGAGAGCCTGGCTGAACATCCGTGACCACGCCGCGAATTTGGCCAGCTCTATGGCTAGCCTCAGGCTGGACCAGTGCTGCTGAAGCCCTTCGGCGGGCCTGCCGGGGCTGGGGGGAGGGGAGGGGGTGCTGCTGCCGCCACTACCTCTGCGAGGTAGGGGAGGCTGGGGGGTGGGGGGCGGGACGGGGTGGAGGAGGAAGAGGAGAGAAGAGGCAGCAAACTCCTGGCCCCAACCCCCGGGCGCAACCGGTAGGCTCTAGGGCCTCGTGGTTGAGGACACCGTGGGACGCTAGGTTGGGGCCCAGAGTGCGAAATGAGTCTAGTGGGAGGCTTTCCCCACCACCCGGTGGTGCACCATGAGGGTTACCCTTTCGCCGCTGCTGCTGCCGCGGCTGCCGCTGCCGCCGCCAGCCGCTGTGGCCACGAGGAGAACCCCTACTTCCATGGTTGGCTCATCAGCCACCCGGAGATGTCCCCCCCTGACTACAGTATGGCACTGTCCTATAGCCCAGAGTACGCTAACGGCGCAGCAGGGCTCGACCACTCCCATTACGGGGGAGTGCCACCCGGGAGCGGGCCTCCTGGCCTGGGGGGGCCCCGTCCAGTGAAGCGCCGGGGTACCGCCAACCGCAAAGAGAGGCGCAGGACTCAGAGCATCAACAGCGCCTTCGCAGAGCTGCGGGAATGCATCCCCAACGTGCCCGCAGACACCAAGCTGTCCAAGATCAAGACCCTCCGCTTGGCTACCAGCTATATCGCCTACCTCATGGACCTGCTGGCAAAGGACGACCAGAACGGGGAAGCGGAGGCCTTCAAGGCAGAAATCAAGAAGACAGATGTGAAGGAGGAAAAGAGGAAGAAGGAGCTGGTCAGTAACTGTAGGGGTGGGGGAGGAGGAGAGAGGGAGGAGAGGTGGGGGAGGGGTGGCTACGTTACTGCTGGCTGAAGGCCTTATCAGTATTGAGAATAGCTACGATATTCCAAATTCTTCTATTTATTTTCACACTTTTCTCCGTGGAAGGAGGAGGAAGTCCTCCACCTTTACTCGTCTCTGCAGTAGAGCAGGCTTCGTTCCTGCTAACTCGCTTCTCAGGCCAGATTGCCAGCACCGGCAGAACTAGTCTTCATTAAACACCTATAAGCAATAAAAGAGTTTTAGTATCAAAGCGTTTTGTTAGGGAAGGGAACTTATAATTAGAGAAGAATTTGGAAGCAGGCTAGAGAGGTTTTTATTCTGAATTTACATTTGTTATTTGTTTTGTTTTTACCTTCAAGTATTTATTAAAGAGCTAATGCAAAGGTCTCTCAGCTTCAGGACTTAATGTTGGTTGCAAGGTTGAGTTAACTGCCTCAAAAGAACATATTATAAAGTAGAAACACCTCTTTAGCTAACCCCCTCCTCCCACCCGCCAAAAAAAAAAAGCCTACCCTCTTTCACTATGCCACATTTGCATCCCTTATTTTTGTCTCAAATTCGGCCTCCCTTCTTTTTCCCCTAAATTGAATCCCTTAGAAATCCCCGGGTCAACTTAATTTGCCATGTCAAATATGTAACTTTCAATGAAAATAATTCCATTCTCATGATTCGGGGGTCTTGAGAGCTTTTTTGGTGTATTAGCAAAAATTAAAAAGAGAAGGGGGAAAAGTCCAACACCCAGTTTGGTGAGGCTAAAGTCTTAAAGAATGTTTGAAGGCACCTTAGCCCCCACATCCCATGCTTGACCAGCAAGAAAATACTGGGCTCGTATTTCCCAGATGGCTATCATTCCTGGGCATGTGAGGCTTTATTTGAATTCAATTATAAATGTTAGTTTGAGACACAATAATAAATATTACTGTTCCCATTATGGTTCTTGCTCAATAGTAAGAATTTTCTAACCATTTTCAGAATTCTCTCTTTTTCTTATGAACGAGAGTGGTAGATATTCAGTATGTCTTGATTATTCAGAAGAGGATCTTTAGAATAATCCCACTGACCTGCTTTCTTCCCTGGGGGCCAAGGGTGCCTTAGTCTTTGGTAACTAGTAAGACCCCAAGAGTGTATGTAAATAGTGTAAATGAATATTGCCCATTAGAGATTTCATGTACATCCACTGTGTGTCTGATTAGTATAGAGACTAACGTTAATAGTCATTGGATGACAGAAAGACCTTTGGAGTCCCGTTATCCGAGGGTCTTTCGGCCAGCCAGAAAACCCAAGCCAGGAAGGGAGAACCGGAGGCCAAGAATTAGGCGGTGTGTGGCTTTGAACCCGGGAAGTCTTTGCCCAAATCTTCCCTTGCACCGCAAGTTTTCGGTTGCCATTAAAAACATCCAAAAACAGACTCCCACCCCCCAGAGGCACTTCACCCCCACCCGAGGTACACATCTGGCATAAGGGAAAAGGCCCCCAGCTTTGCTATAAAATGCTTTAAAACAGGCGGTGGTTTTATAAACTTTCCTATGCAGAAGAGTTAGCGTTGCAGACAGGAGGAGGCCTCGCTATGCCTGAAACCAGAGTAGCAGAGATCTTTGTAGTTTAGTTTGTCTCCTCTGGCCCTGGTTGAGCTTTTCTGCTGTCTCTCTCCCCAATCCCGGCCACTTCCTGCTATTTCTCCTAAGGTGAGACGGAATAGGGCTATAGAAAAACATCACATCTCACCTCTGAATTTCTCCTTTACTCTTCTTTCTCCCTTGCTTCCTCTTTGCCCAGAATGAAATCTTGAAAAGCACAGTGAGCAGCAACGACAAGAAAACCAAAGGCAGGACGGGCTGGCCACAGCATGTCTGGGCCCTGGAGCTCAAGCAGTGAAGAAAGAGAGAGGGGAAAAAGGAGAACAAGAGAAGAAGAAAGGAAGAGTCCAGTGGCTGGACTTGAATGGACTCAAGGAAAACCTCTCCAGAAAGGCTCTGCAGACATCTGCTCCGAGGACTTTTTGTATTTGGAATCAGCCGATTTATTTATGTGCAATTTCCCTCCCTCTCTCCTATTCCCCCTTTTGAAGCACCCTATCCCTATGCCCTCCTTTAAAAAATGGATATTTGAAGAAAGCATTCCATATTTTAATATGAAGAGGAAACTCCAGTGTGGTAAGGGGTTCTATCGTCTCATAGGTTTGATTTGTGTTGGGTTTTTGTTGTTGTTGTTGTTTTGTTTTGTTATGTTTTTTAAGAGTGTGTGTCCAAGTGTGAATGTTCCTTTTCTGCCTGTATAGGACACTCAACATTGCAACTCAAGCAACTCAGCTAAAAGACTCCTGACATCAGTGTGTATGTGAAGTGTATCTTTAATACTTGGCCTTTTGGATATAAATATTTCTGGGGATGATAAAGTTATATTTCAAAGAAGAAATGGGGCCACTAATGTTATTCTGTTGGTTTGGTATGTAGTGTTGCCATTTTATTAGTGGGCTTTCCTTATTTGAAGATGTTCCCAACAGCTACTTGTGTTGTGCACTTCCGTCCTCTAAAAAAGAATTAGTGGAGTTTAATTAATATTGAAGGTGTAAACGTTGTAAGTATTCAATAAACCACTGTGTGTTTTTTTACAAAAAAAAATCTTTTTATGTTTTATACCTCAAAGTGTTTTGAAAACAAAATTGTTGTTCTTGTTTTCATACTATTTAAAAGATTCAGAAGTAAACTAAGTTATAAAGATTGCCTCTAACTTTATTTTAAGAAGTCACTAATTAAAACCAATCTACATATAAAATACCCCCACCCCCACCCAAGAACCCTCTGAACTACAGCCAGAGGACGGGTGAGAGCAGTCTTAAGCTCTAAAGGCCATAGGGTTTTCCAGGTCAGCTCTGGGTGATCTTTTGGATGCAAGACTTTAAATGTCAGGCAAGAGAATGATTGGGGATCCTTGCTTAGCTTGAAAGGTGGGACTATCCACAGGTCTTCCAGGAAGATGAAATAGCCTTTTGTAGAGCCTTGTGATCAGATGATGTGTGTGTGTGTGTGTGTGTGTGTTCATGACGTGACTTGCACAGATTCTTTCCACCTATTCCATTGACAAAATTTGTTGGGGTTTTTGTTTTCCTGGGGAGAAGGTACATATTAAAAGTATGTTTTTTTAAAAAGGAAGAGAGGAAGAAAGGAGGATAAGGAGACAAAGGAGAAAAAGACAGATAGAGACATGGGCCTGAAATTTTGTCAAGAGTCTGCAACTCCGAGCCTCTCTAATCTGTTAGGGTTGTTGGACTCGAGGTGGAGGGGAGGTTTAGAGTAATGTCCATGATTAGGTAACAGGTAATTTTATGGCAAGTTAAAAATCGCAAACAAGACTTGGGATTTAACTTGGGGGTAGGGTTGGGCACAGAATGTTAGATTTATAGTGAGATACAGGGAAATGGATAGGAACTTTTGTGAATCTCAGAATTCTCGTGGACTGCAGGCGGTCAAAAGGAAGGCAACATCATTCCCCTTCTACTCCCCACTGCTCTCCCGAAGTCCCCAGCCTCAGTGGACTTCTCTCCTTTTTAGTGATTTTGTGTGTCTTCTCCTTCCCTTCCCTGCCCCCCTCTACACACACAGTCTTTGGTCAGATGGGCTGAAAGAAAATTCATTTTACCTCAAGCCAGAGACCAAGGTTTTTCCTTGAGCCGGCAGTGTGAATAAACTAAATCCTAAATATTGGAAGAAACTTAAGGGTCATAAAGGACATGCTAATGAGCCTGAAGGTGGTGGGAGTAGAATGGGAGCGGGAATGTTGGGGAGAAGGAGGGAGCAGAGGGAGAAAGGTGAAATATATTGAAAAGCGGTTTGTTCAGGAAACGCTCAAGTATATAAATCCGGTATTTGGCAAAGCTTGCTAGAGAGTTTCCATCTTGCTTGAAAACCTCGGGGTGATGTTCTCGCCTCGAACCTCCGGGGTAGTCAGCTGGCTCAAGAACAACCCATCAAAACCAGGGGACTGGCTGGCTCTACCCCTATTTTGCCTGTCGTCCTTCCCTGGCCTGTGGCTCTAGACGGTCCTGAGCTAGAGAACAGAGCAGATTTGCAGGGGCTCATTGAGAGAGAGAGAGAGAGAGAGAGAGAGAGAGAGAGAGAGAGAGAGAGAGAGAGAGAGATGAAAAGATCTCTTTGCTGCTTCTTCGGTTCCTCTGAAAACGCCGAGGTTGAAGGGTTAGAACAACTAGGCCAAAGCGATCTGAACTTTCTCCTGTCAGGTCAGCTTGAGCTGGCCGATCCGGGAGTGGGGCTGTATTTACAGACACTTGCCTTTGTTTATAACACAGGAGAGGAGAGCCCCTCTCTTATTTTTTTTTCACTCTCCTGATCTGACGATCAACAAACCCTAGCTTTCCACGTAATGGTGCCCTTAACTTACATTTTTCCCTGTCAGTTCTGAACCTGGGTGTTGTATACGACTATGATAGTGATAGTGTGGTTAAAATGCGTCTAGGGGAAAGACAGACAGAAACGGATAGACAGAGAATTAGCTCTATGTACACAATGTGTGTGCCATGGCGCTGATATATGCGAATGTATATGTGAGAGATAGCTAGGTCTCTCTGAATAGTGTGCAAGAATGCGTGTGTTGAGCGAGTATGTGTTGCATGTTTTTAGGAAAAACAGAGAGAGAGAGAGAGAGAGAGAGAGAGAGAGAGAGAGAGAGAGAGAGAGAGGATAAAACTAAATTTATCTTAAGAGTTTATGAGTATGTGTATCCTTGTGTCCTTAATCAGCACAGGGCTTAAAACAGAAGTCTGTTGGATTTAATGTTATTTTTCTAATAAACGCCAGCTAAAATCACGAAGGAACTTTTGGCTTGCACTTGCAGCTATGTAGTAAATATGACTAAAAAATTTCGCTTTGAAAACTCTGGCTTTCAAGTTGAATCAGGAACTCCCGATTCCCTGTCACCCCCACGGTACACAGTACCAGCCCCACCCCCCTTCCTTAGGGGTGGGCTCTCATGCCCGGTTCTGGAGAATGTTCTGTCTCCTTGCATCTTAATAAGTCCATTGGTCACTCATTCCGACTGAGGGGGATACTATCAAGTTCAGGTGATTCCCCACCCCCAGCTAATCGACAATTCTCTTTTGACCCTTCGTTCTCTGTTAATGTTCTCTTTTCTTTTTAATTTTTCCAAGTGACTGTCTTTTGGGACAAGCTAGAAGGAATCTATTTTAATTGCTCGGATAATGTGGATGCTGCCATTTTCTTAAAAGCAATCACTCCTGGAGCGAAATCACAAGAGCTCTAGACAGGCCGGAGCCGACAAAAATGTAGGTTTTGACGTTAAAAGCTAAATGGGGAAGCCGGGCGGCAGAAGGTAAATTGATGGTAGATCGGGATGTCAGTGCCCTGGCCCCAGACCGCCTAGTGGAGGTGCGTGCTTGATAACCCTGGGAATACGGAATGGGCAAGAAGATTGTTTTTGTTGTTGCTGCTGTTGGCGGTGGTGGTGGTACGTGTTTGTGTGTGCGTTTGTGTTTTGGTTTAGCAACAGTATCATCTCCTTGGGGGAAAAGATGGAAGAATGTTCCCTGGGAGCATTACTGAGACATCTCTCTCTCTCTCTCTCTCTCTCTCTCTCTCTCTCTCTCTCTCTCTCTCTCTCTCTCTCTCTCTTTCTCTTTCTCTCTCTCTCTCTCTTTTCTCCCTAACTCCAAGAATTTTAGATCTCTGTCTCCTACAAGGTCAGGACCAGTCCATTTATAAGATTTTGCAGGACTTGAAGGTTATTTTCTCACCGAGTTAGCCTGATCCTGAGGGTCCTGCTCAAAAATCTACGTCCTTTAATTATAAAAAGGGATCAGTTCTGGAGTATGCTCTTTCCACCCCCACCTCCGCCCCACCCCACCTTACTCATTTTCCAGCCAGGAGCGGTGTTGGGGTGGAAAAGCCAAACAAAACAGGTCAGAAATACGCAACCGCAGAAGGCTCAGCAGTTCAACACAGACACTTGGCAGAATACGGGCGGTCCATGCTAGAGACTGCACCAACTGCACCTATCCTCAACCAAACCCTGGCCTGTCACCGTCGTATGTTTTACGATATCCGAGGGGCCAGTTGCTTAGACCCACAGCCTCTGTAACCCCTGGAAACAGGGATTTAATCGGCGTTGCTTCTAGATCTGATGTCCCGGGAGTAGATTGGGGGGGGGGGGGGTGAGGAGGGGACGGGGGCGTGTAGCTAATGGTGGTTCATAAGTTAGTGTCAAAGATGGCGTCACCGATAAAGTGGGGAGGAGGAACTGGGGCTGAGACATCCTGCAGGCAGGCAGGAGTTTCCTAGCTATGTACCCTCAGCGCGACCCTGACCCTGGGGCTGTTGCAGAAATTTTCTGAGCTGCTGCGGCAGGGAAATGCTCAGGGGCATCCCACCTCTCCCTATCCACAGGGATAGGCGGTAGCATAGACCTGCTTCATTAGGATGCCTTTTGTGACGTTTGGAAATGTCTCTAGGAAAAGTTACGCTCTCTGAGAGTGGGAGAGACGGGAGGGAGGAGGTCCAAGAGAAAAGAGAGATGAGGTAGAGAGGGTAGGAGAAAGGGCAGGAGAGAGAAAGAGAGAGAGAGAGAGAGAGAGAGAGAGAGAGAGAGAGAGAGAGAGAGGGATGGAGAGACTTTAAATTGTTTCCTTCCCCGCCCACCCAAAATAAAGAGCAAAAGAAAAGAAACAAATACCACATTGCTACAAAGCTTAAACAACTTTGAGATTCCAGCCACCTTATCATTTCTGCCTAATATGAAATATGTGCCCTTTCAATAATAGCTCCAATCTCTTTCCATTTCTAATTGACCAATTACGGCTCAGCTGTTTCAGCTTGAGCAGTATAATGGAGATTAAAGTGCAGTTGTTATCTGAATTACATACGTACATAAGTTATATAATTTCATCCCACCCCCACTCCCTGCCCAGTCAAAAATTGTTTCTCTTAGAGAAGCCTCCATGGCCTTTTCTCCTAAACCCCCACGTTTCCCTAACACTGCCTCCCCTCACCAACACACACTTGCCCTTTAAATTCTCCCGGCATTTAGACCGCTTTGATAATCAGATGGTAGAACCCTGATTACAAATTTATTCTTGGGCACTATATAAGTCTTTATATCTGCTATTAGACACATCTGGGAATGATTAAAGCCTGGAGCCTGCTCCGGCCCTCCCCCACTCCTCTTTCCCCTCTATCTGGTAGTGAGGGCCTAGAGACATGTTGACGTCAGATCAGACGGCTAGGAGCCATCCTGCTCTCTAGTTGGGTGTAATCATCGAGTTGCTTTCCAATTCCATCTAAAATCCAGTCGAGCCGCTGGAATTCAGGTGTGATGGGGTAAGGACTCAAACATATGAACATTAAGCCCGGTTATTTTCTTTAACTGAGGGAAGAGAAGAGGAAGCGAAGCTGGAGAATACATATACACACATATATACACATATGTGCATATATGTATATGTATGTGTGAGTGTGCTCCATAGCTTTAATTTTTTTTCTTTCCACTCTGAAAACCCAGAGGATAGTGCACAATGACTTCCCTTCTCGAAAATAAACACTCTCCCGCCCTCTCATAGCGGACTTCTCCCAATACTTGTCTCTCCTCCAGCACCTCTCATTTCCAAAACAAACAGCAACCGGGGAGCGCGGCTCTCGGCCTCCGCAGCGTAGGGAGCCAGCTAGCGCCTAGAAAGGAAGACAGGGTCCAGGCGGCGGATTTGGCTGCCTCCCGCCCCCGCAGGGCCGCGCCCCAGGCGGCTCCCCCAGTCCTCCAGCCAAAGTGGTAGTCGATTGATTTTCTAATGAACTCCGAGGTCCAAGGCGAAGCTGATTGCAGAACAAGATGTCTCTCAAAGGAATCCTCGGCCAATCCTGGGTGTTCACTTTGCACCTGTTATTAAATTCTAATGAATCGGGAATTCCTGAACTGGCTTTCCAGATTTTAGAATGGTTTCTACGAAATCTTCTTTTTCTGAGGCGATGTGATGCAGGCAGGGGATGGGGGTGGGGTGGAGGGAGTTGGAACTAGCCCAGTTAAAGAGCCTGGAGTGCACTGCTGAGTCAATAAACTGACTGGTTCTGGAAATACGCCCCGCCCCCAACCCGCAGCTAGCCAGACTAAAGGTCGGGGTTGGCGGTGATTGGGGTTTGCTTGGGTTTTACATTTGATGGCTGGGGAGTGAGACTAAGGAAACCTGAATGATTCAAAGCCGTCGGTTGTACATCAGTATTTACGAAGAATCACTGGATTTTGAACTTTGTTTCTTTGGGTTAATGGTAAATGTAAGGGTGGGGTGGAGGGAGGGTGAGGGAGCTGGTATTTATTTTAATCTGTCAATCATTTCTTAGTAAATCCCAAGCTGGGACTCTTCACTACACTGTATTATCTATTGACCTTCCCCACCCACCCCCACACTCACCTGAAAAGTCCTTTAGTGTCGTTTGCCGTATTTCTGTTTCCAAACGCCTAGAACCAGTAAGTTTCTTAGCACTCAGAATCGTAGGCTTGGAGCTGGAAGGGACATTTAGATGTTTCCTGTGTACAACATTACAGGTGACGAGACTGAAGCCCAGAGAAATTAAATGACTTAGCCAAAGTCACACAAGTAACAAGTAGTAGAGATGGGCTGAAAGTATGTTATCGTGGAAAGAATACTGTGTTGAGAGTCAGAGGACCAGAGTTCTAATGCTAGCTCTGGCTATCTTGGGTAGATCACTTGAATTATCTGGGTCGCAGTTTTCCTTTTCTGTGTGTTGGGGGGGGGGGGCGGGGAGGGCCTAGCTATACATGAGTAAATAAATAAATGTCTCCTGCTCTCCACCTCCCAGTTCTTCCTTTGTTCCAACTCAAGACACCACAACTGCACGGTGTCGCCCTGTAATCTAGAAAGGAAAAAGAACATTTCCTTGCTAAGCCAAGGAAAATGGCACTTTGTGAGTTCAGTTCTCTGTCCCAGCCAAAAGGAAAGGAAATTTCGAGCTTTGCGGCTTGGGGGGTGGGGAATGGGGGTGGGGGAAGGCTGGGAGGAGTAGCTGGGGAGAGGGTGAGAAAGAGAAACAAGTCTAAAGCTTTTAGCCAAAATTATCCGCAAGCTATCTGGAGGATTTGGGGGCCCTGGGTCCTGTGGTATCAACCCCAAGGGCTCCATCTCAAGAATATTCAGTCCTAAATGCCCCCACAACCCAAAATCAGGTCTTTGTGGTGCCCATGCAGGAGACTAAATTAATTACACAAATTTTCAGGTAAAAAAACCTACTTCCTGCCTTAAATGTGTTTAGATGTTGAAAGTAAAAGTTGGTTCTTGGCTTGAGTTATCCATATAATCTCATCGATTGCTATAAAATACAGACTAAGTAGCCAGTTCGAATGTATATTTTATAAGGAAAAAAGAAAATGCATCTCCCAGGTAAACCACCTCTGTTAGGACACTCTGGAGTCTACAACTAAAGTTAAAAACACTCATCCCAGAAGGCTTTTTTTTTTTTAATGTAAAACTAATCACGTGCGACCGGATGTCTCTGTATGACAGGACCCGAGGGTTTAAAAATATCTGTCTTTGTTGTAGCGCCAAATCATCTTTCAATCCAGTTGTGGTGAATAAGAAATTAGGGGCCAGAGAGAACTGCAGATTCTCTCTGATGAGACACTGCTGAGCCAGATGAAACAGCTTAGAGTAAACCTGTCACTAGCTTTGGGGCGGGGGGGGAGGGGGGAGAGACACGAATACTCTAAAGACTACATCAATGACTCCAGAATAGCAAAGAGGTCCAGGAGAGAGGCTTTAGTCTAAGTATAAATGGCAGCAACTTCGCCTTTCCTAGAAAGACTGAAGTCACTGTCCATTTAAACCACCTCAACCCCCAGCATATTGTAGGAGAGAAATCAACTCTATAAATACTAATCACAAAAAAATGATAATAAAAATCCAGTCGATACAGCAAAGTTTCTGTAGTCTTTTATCAGACATCTTTTACTTAGGTGTATGAAGAAGAAAAATACCCCCCCCCCCGCAAATCTCTGTCCCCTTGATCCCACCACTTAAGAAAAAATACAAAAAGGAACTTGGGTCTGAAACTGGTAACTGGTGCCCAGTGTATAAGAAAATGCCAATAAGTTGTAATGGAGGAAAGTCACTGGTGGCCCTTCCTGACCGTCCGCTTTAAGAATCTGGTTTTCTTATACTCCCCCAGTAATCACCTCAAGTTACAACAGTCTCTGAAATTATTAATTAATGTAATTTTCCAGGACTCCCACAAAACGACTTCTTTTCATTAATGGTTCTTTAGGAGATATGACACCAATCTCCATCCTCTGTATTTTTTAATTTAACTAATATCTTTTTTTTTTAAGGTCTTGGAGTTGGCAATGAGGGGGGCGGGAGTGCGGTGTATAAGTGCGTGAAAGGTAGTGGGGTGGGTAGGTGAGAGAAGGGGGATGGAAGAAGTAGCCCTTTTTCTTCCTCCCCAGCCTGGTAGAAGGAGGCTTGGAGGTTTGCTCAGTCCAGCAGACACCCTTTGATTGAGGAGGGTATTTGGGGAGTTGCAGTGTTGTGCAGAAGATCATGTCTTTGCCCCACGGTGCTGTCAACGGTGACAGATCCCAGATGGAGCCGCTACTGTATGGCAGATTGAGTTTCCCAGCAGAAAACTCTCTCCCTCCCTCCTAAACGTCTTCAAAAACCTTCTCCAGATACTCCAGGTCACTTCGTCTGAAAATGAAAAAGCCCGACCTCAAAGGCTGGGGCTTCTTCTACTATTTTTTTTTTAATACGTTGTAGTTTCTCTGCGCTGCCTCTCTGTCTGCCTGTCTCTTCGCCCAGCACGGACTCCAAGGGCTGCTGTTGCTGCTAAAAGCGAGTATTGCAGCTGTAGTCAGATGTTACCACTCCCCCCGCCCCTGGGTGCTAGATCAGAGAGGGCTGCTGAGACTGGGCCTACCGACTGCCCCCTCACAGGCCCCCAGTACACCCATACAGGTATTCCCAGTCCAAGGCTGTACTGAATGACTACCGAGACAACCAAAACACTGAGTCGGCTTGAAGCAAATCCTGCGGCGGGTAGGTACCGGGACTGGGATGAGGGGGGAAAAAGAAAGGAAGTTGGAACGAGGGTAAAGAACGGGGTGGGAATCGCCTACTTCTGGGGCGCGTCTTGTTGCTGCATTTTCCTTGTCGAGGGGTCTTGGCAAAGAAACGCCAGAATGGCACCGGTTCAAATTTGCCTTAGGCCGGCGGAGGTAGAGAGTTAAGAAAAACAGAAGAAAAGGGGAGGGGAGAGTAAGGGAGAGGTCTGCAAAGGGAGTGAAACAGAGACCAGCTCCATTCTCTTCCTTTCAGCTAGATTTCCTTCGGGTTCTCCGCAGCTGTCCAAGGAGACTTCGCTGCCGGGTCCCCCCGGGTAGTCCAGAGCGGACTAAAGGACTCCGAAAACCGGAGAATGTAGGATAGGGGGGTGGAGGTGGGGTGCGGTTAGAGTAAGGCAATGGCTACAGTTCTCCAGGAGCCTGAGGTCGGGTGAAGCCGGGGCAGAGGAGAGGAGAACCGAGGTGTCCTTTGGGAACTGAAGACAAGGTCGGGGTAAAGGACCCTTATCGGGGCGGAGCTGGCGAGAGGGGAGGAGGGCGAAAGGTAGGGAGGGGATAGGAAGGTGAGCTCTGAGCGATTGTCTGGAGCAGAAGCGGGGAGACTGTACGTAGGGCCTCTCCTGGGTGGGAAAGAGGGTAGGACCCAAGATCAGGAAGACCTGGAGACTCCCACTTTGTACAGGAGAAATCTTCAGGCTCTCCTGCGTCCTCTGGACCCCTCCACCCCACTGGAGAGGTCCCCTCTTGCTTCCGGAAAGGAAACTCAAGCTTTGAAATTCAGTTGTAGTTGGAGATAGTGAGAAAGGAGATAGAGATAGATATAAGATGTGTGTTTGTGTATATAAATATACATTAAACCGAGAGCTAGAGCTTAAACTGGTGGCCATGGAGATAGGGGAGGGAATGAAGGGAGGATGAAAGGGATCTCAAGAGTGGTCTAGAAAGAGAGGGAAAATATCACCGACATACTTCCTTTCCTTCCTTTTACCGATCTCCCCTTACACACATTCACACTCCTCCAGGATGCTATCTGATTGGGGGTGATCACGCTATCCTATTAACATTCAGACTCTTATTTGGGGTCTCAGGAACAGAGAAAAAGAGAGATACAAGAGCTGAGTTTTATCCCTTAAGAGCTTGCTTTCAGCTCCCAGATTCTCATCACGCTTTTCTTTGTGTTTTATTGTGAACACCGAGATCTACTGACACGGTAGGGTTAGTTACACAGGAGTTGAAAACGGAACCAAGTTCGAGAACAAAGCTACACAAACAACACAACACAGCGCGCGCGCGCGCGCACACACACACACACACACAAACACACACCTCCCACCCCCAAGGACTCAGAAATAACTAGGTTGAAGCTTTCCGTATTTTGGTCGGCGGTTCTGGATCTTCAGAGTCCTCCTTTTGGATCCTGGGATTTGAATAGAACTCCTCTAGAGCCCTAGGGACCCCTTTGGAGAATTTCTCCTTTTTAAGGGGGCAACTGCTAGGGTACACGTCCTAGGGTGCAGCAGTGCCGACTGAAAAAAACACACCTCATTTGTCAGTAGGCAGCACACCCATCACCCTACCCCCATAGCCTTTTTATGATGCAGATTATTTATTTCAAAGAAGCCAAATCTTCCCGTACCCTGAAACCCGGCTTCCTAGTAAAATCGGATGCCAAACTTTTAAAGTTTTCCAATCTTCTACTTCCATCTCTCCTCCCTTCAACACATATTTTAAAAGAAAAGGTAGGGAGGAGGAAAATAGACCTTACATATAGATAGATAGATAGATAGATAGATAGATAGATAGATAGATAGATAGATAGATAGATATAGATATATAAAACCGTTCAATTTAACCCATTCATTTCTCCCAAAGAAATTCCGTTATACTGGTAGAACTAATTATATTAAATGTACGTCGATGTTTGTACGATAAAATGCCTTTAAATACCTTTCTGACACCTCCTTCTAAAACTCTCATTCTCCAGTCCCTAACATTCTCCTCCTTCCTCCAGAGTGCCCTTCTTTATCAGTTAAAATCCTGAGCTTATTATAAAAAGAAAAAATATAAACTGAATTTCAAAACTCCCGCTTGCTCTCCGTAGAGGAGTGGGGAGCGGGGAAAGAGAGATTTTTCATTGCTCACGCTGGTTGAAAGTGGTTTATTTTGATTTTTCCCCCCTCATACCCACATGTCTTGTAAAAGGCTCCCACTGAAGGCAGCCCCAGTCTTTTCTCTGATGACTGAAGGGGCTTTCTTGCAGACTTCAGGCCCCCACCACCCTCCCCCTTGTGTTTTAAGTTCTTGCCTGTAGCAGAGGTGTAATTGTGACTGCTCCTGGTCCGCAGAGCCTCCTGTTGGGAACTGTTAGCTGGGGTTACATTAGGGCTGAGGACCTCCCAAGTGGCGGTGGCCTGGTGTCACAGACTGGGACTCTGCATATTGTCCACTCTTCCCCTCTCTGTTCCCCTTTCCTATTTTCACTACCCTGCTCTCCCATTCTTCCCCTCCTTGATTGCCTTTTCTCTCTAACACTCTCTCCGACTACTTTTTCTCTTTCTCTTTTTTATTCCTTCTTCTTTCACTCCTCTATTTCTCTATTACATTTAAGTCCACAGACAAATGGCCACCTTTTCTGGCGTCTTGAAGAAACTATTTCACAGTTGCCACACACTCTTCCTTCCAGTCCCTCCCCTCCCCTTCCACTTCCAAGATTCAGAACCATAAAGCACTTTTTTCCCCCATAAAGTTAGAACCACAAATTGTGACCTTTCCTGGAGATCTGTCAATATGACAATTTACACTGAGATGAAAAAGC
Organism: Gymnobelideus leadbeateri; assembly: GCA_011680675.1. Classification (NCBI taxonomy): domain Eukaryota; kingdom Metazoa; phylum Chordata; class Mammalia; order Diprotodontia; family Petauridae; genus Gymnobelideus; species Gymnobelideus leadbeateri. The sequence continues at coordinate 696,874 of WOXC01008757.1, read as the reverse complement.
AAGCCCCTTTGCAGCACTTGATCTCAAAGAACCATCTTAATGAGCTGGGGGGGGGTTGGACTGTTTTGTTCTGTTTGTATTTTACAAATAAATATTTTCAGGGAACCCTTGACAAACGAACATAAATGAAGATAAAAACATGCACAGAACTTAAATTAAAAGAATGAATAGATGGCAGGATTCTAGACCTTCCTATCAAACTACAACTACCTGTTTTCATGTTAGTGGACGTTTAGCTACCTACCTTTTCCCAATTGCCTCCACCTGATTTAGAGGAAGGGAATCCTGAAGAAGGGCTGTGGGTGTTGAGGGGCAAAGGCTGGGTTATGCTTACCCTTCTTTCTCAAACAAAAGGTCTTTCTCTACTTTAGATGGCATTCAAAATACTATATACATACATACATACATATATACATACATACATACATATATATATATATATGATATATATATATATATATATATATATATATATATATATATATATATATATATATATATATACCAGATCCCTATTGTACAAATGTAATGTCCAGTAACTATAGACTGGCTGTTTTCAAGTGACTACTGCCTGGTTCATTACACCTCTGACAATCCAATAGTCTTTGTTGGGTGGCTTTCTAGATTGTCTCACCTCCCTTCTCCACCACCATTCCAAGATCTTGTGAAGATGTATTTTGCTGTGAAACAATTATATATGCTCTGCTGGGACAGGGAAGGGGATAATCGATAGACGTTACACAATAATTCTCTAGAGATCAAGGATATCTAACTAAATGACAATTTAGTTCATAAAACATTCTCCTCCTCCTTGAAGGCAGTGAGTTCTCAGTGAGTACATGGTTTATGCCGTGTGCCTACTGCTCGCCTTAAACAAAGCCTAGAAATTGTCGGAGAGAACAGAGAAACATCTAGAGAAAGTTTCCTTGAGTCCTTCCTTCACCGAATCGTAAAATAACCCGAATTTCTCAAGCAACTTCATCAAATCTAGGCTCTTCAGGGTGGGATGAACAAAAAACCTCTGCAAAATCACGAACTTCCCAGCCCCAGAACTCAAGTGAAAAAATGGACATCAATCTTAGGCTTCCCTAGATCGCCGGGACAGTCAGGAATGAACCTGAAACTTATTTAACTTCTAGAAATGAGCTAGGACGAAATGCTCAGTAAGCGCTGAATTAACCCTAAAGCAGTTCTTTAGTCCTCTCATTTTCCTCTAAGCAGGTAAATACGGAAGACTTAGGGGCTTAGAGTTGCCTCTTGGAAGACACTTACTTGGAAAGGTAACAAAACTAGTCGAAGACTTTGAGACCCAAGCCCACCCGCCACTTGAGAAACCGTCTTACTGATCACTCCCTTAAACTAGCTATATATGCCTACGAGTGTTTTCTGTCCATGGAGTATACACAGTAATAGACACACAGACCTCCCACATACCCACAGACAGACCGACAGAACCCTACAGACACACAGGGCACACACACATACACTCATCTGTTGGTGCATTTATGACCTAATGAAAATGTATCCTTTGGGGAAAATACTGCCTATAAAACATGAAATATGAAGAGCCCTAATAGGTTTTTTTCTCTCTTTTCTTTTCCTTTAAAAAAAAAAAGTTGATCTTGAACCATTTTAGCCGGACACCTTGGCTCCTTCGGTTGCCTCTATAATTGCCTTGTTATTTTTGCTAAATGCTAAGGATTGGTTCCAAGTGACCTCTGCTCAATGAAAACCATTTTCTATCATTTTGAATGAGTCGCTCTCCCCCCCTTCCCCCATAGCAGAGCATTAGGACTACTGCGAATTGCCCAATCTATTGCCCATTTTATCTTTATGGAGTATGGGGCGGGGGATGAGGGGCGGGGGCAGGGAGGTTGGGTTGGAAAGATCTTGCTTTTACTCTCCTTTCTATAATTAGTTCCCTCCAAGCATAGACTTCATCTGAAGGAATCCATCAAACCCTTGATAATCTACCAACCTCCCACTGCTCCCTTCACCGTCACCTTTTATTTCTTTTCAAACACATTATTTTTCACGGGCTTAGTTTGCTGAAAACTTTAGAAATTCTTCATGGAACCCCGTTCCCCTTGATTTAAAAAAAACTACCAAAAAAAAAAAAAAGGTCCCAAATGGTCACCACCCGTTGTGGTTGTATTTGTTGTTGTTATCGTTGTTGTTGTTTTAGTTGGGAAAGATGATCTCTAAAATCATAGCACGTTAGGGCTGTAAGGGGCGTTATGCTTACGAGCCTGTGAGCATAGGAAAACAGGTGAACGAGATAAGTTTCTGTTCTTTCCATCCCTGTCCTTCCAACGAGGTTTAAAACCTAGACAATGTCAGTTGTATGCTATGATTCTCTCCTGGAATTTCGTCTCCGAAATAAAGGCAATTTTAGGTTGCCTGCTTGACCACATGCAAGTCAGCAAGCTTGACCGAGGAAATAGAAAGGAAGCAGATTGCATATGTGATGATATCTTGCCTGTCTCGATAGGGCTAGCATTTATTGTTTGTCCTAATGCTTATTGAAACTTGGTGAGCTCCGATCATGCAATCCATAAAAATTTTCCAATAAATAAAACTCGAGGCTATCATGTAATGAATGGCACGGAATGGTACGGAAAGAGTAGATGTTTAATTCCCTTCTTTTTCTTTATACTCCTTGGTTTAAATCATCTTTTCGTTATACTGATAACTTTAAAACTTGAAGTTTCAGTGGAAGCATTTGGCTAACGGGACGTTTTGCTCGTGCTTTAAATCACTGAATTCTAGTTAACTATCATCTCTCCACTATTTTCAAAGTTAGCATAAACTGACTGCAATTGATAGAAAAAAAGTCTCATCTTTCTAAAAGAAAAAAAAAGAGGCAGTTTCAGAGACACAAGAGTTCTGCTTTTCACTGCTGGGGACTAAATCCATCATTCAAGTCTTTATTTCCATCAACCCCACCCAGCTGTAACGCTTTTTTATATGAAATTTTCCCAGTGTGAAGAACCCACAAAAATGTGCATTTTCCCATTCCGCTTTTTAAAAATAGTCCCATTAAGTAACTCCCCTTTTCAGTCATGTGCATAGAAATACAATGCCCAGTAAGGTAGACGAATTATTTCCAAGTTACTACAGTCTCGTGATTAAAGTTTCACTACATATTTGATAATCCATTAGTGTTTGTTGGATGACTTTCTATATCTTCCACCTTCTCCTCCCCTCCTTATGATCTTGTGCCTGTATATAGCATATTTTTAGAAAGATAAAGTTTGCTCCAAACCAATTATATCTGTTGTGCTGGGTAGGGGAGGGGTTGCTGGAAACTTTGAAGGAACTAAAAAAGTTCACACCAATACACAATGTGACCAGGGCATGAGACTGTTCCTAAGCATAATTAAAAATACATGGAGAAGAGATGAGGCACATGCAAAACAAATGATTTTTCTGGCTCCAAAGAGCAGATGGCTTGACTTAAAAAAAAATTTCATCAAGGCTCAATGCAAATAAGAAAGAATGGGGGGGGGGAGAAATCTGGGAGAAGGGAAGGAAGGAAAGAAGGAAGGAAAGAAGGAAGGAAAGAAGGAAGGAAGGAAGGAAGGAAGGAAGGAAGGAAGGAAGGAAGGAAGGAAGGAAGGAAGGAAGGAAGGAGAGATACAAGGGGAAAAAAGGAAGGAAGGACATAGTGAGATGGCAAGAGTTTGAATCCTGGCTCTGCTTCTTAACTTTCTGTTTGACCTTGAGAGCTACTTAATCTCTGAACTTCGATTTATTTATATTGTAAAATGATGAGATTATACTAGATTGTCTCTAAGATCATGAAAAGTTGGACATGACTGAAATGACTAAATCACAACAAAAATCACTAAGATCCCTTTCATTCTTATATCTTATGACCCTGTGGAAAAGGAGAAACAACAAAGACTATATAGAAAGAATAATGAAGGAACAAGGGGAAAAAAAGATTCTTGAGTCATGAGAGTCAGTTTCTTATACTTGGTGGGTTTTTTTTCTTTATCCTTTTGGAAGTCAGCTTGCAAAGGAATAAGTAAAATTTTAATGTGTAAAATAAATAAACTAATAAATAAATTTTGCTCCTGCTGTAAGACAGGATTTGCCGAGTTCCATCCTGGAATTGCTTTTTATGAGTTATAAACCTTGGAGGGGAAAGGGTGGAGAGAAGTTTATAATCAAATGACTGAAGTAAATTCTGCCATGTTTAAATAAGTTTATGGATACTAGTATAGACAAAGTACATTCTACCTGCATGGCACTGATCACCAGTCTTTCCAATCTTCCCATTTGGATAATTTACTAACCATGTGTGACAATTTGGGGGTTAAGGCTTCTCAGACTTGGCCTTTAGAATTCCTATGTGGATAAGAAGGCAGTATATAGAAGAAGTACACTCAGAGGATGCTCATCAAGAGTTCTATTGGTGGCTGTCCTTTTGCTATTTATGTTTTGATTCCCAAAAGCTCTTTGACTAGTTTCCAGCAAACTCCTCAGACCAAAGTTGACTTGAGAGGAAAGAAAGAGCCTCTGAATCTCTCCTATGGCATGTTGTTAGTTTTCCATGTAGGTTGGTGGGGAGGGGAAAGTGAATGAGCAACGAACTCTATTAACAGTAACCCGGCCCACCCCAATCCCCGTCAATAGCTCTATTGGTCATTAACCTAACAAAAACAAATTCTATTAAAAAGCAATGACTTTATCCAAATCACTGAAAGATTGGGCCATAGGCAGGAGGCAGTAGTGCTGGGTGTCTAAACAGGTGATAAAGAGGATTTTGAGGAAAGGACTCTATATCCTGGGAGACAATATACACAGAAACACCCTGTTTCTTTTAGGTCACAGATGAGAAACCGCCACCAGTCTGGAGTCCAGGAATGCTAGGCAATGCCTTTATAGGGAAGGCTGCAAGTGCAAGCTGTCCTCTCTATCTCTCCTCCCTTCTATCACTGTCTGCTCCCTATTTGCCAGGCACTGCCTTAAGAGCTGAGGGATACAAGGGCAAAAACACAGTCCCTGCCCTCACAGAGCTAAATCTCTGCTGCTCTATCATCTCTCTGGCTGTTCCTCTATCTCTGTATCAGTCTTCACCCGCTCTGCTCACCCGCAACCTCCTCCAATAACTAACTACTGGTTAGCTTGCCTTCCACCTTCCTTAAGGGACTATTAGTGGAAATTTTAGTCAATGTCAGGGGACTTGATTCATTCATTTATCTATCTTTAAAAGTGACGGCTGAACCTCCTTTCTCTTTTCTCATGAATCCTATGGGCTTGTAAGCATTGTAGGATGTTCATGAACTCTGCCTTCCCAATTCCAAGATGACGGAGAATATCTTTTCTCCATCCTGCCACACGGCATGGCCATTTCCTCAGACGACCAGTCCAAATAATATAATTTTAATAAATGTGTTTATATGCTGGACCCTTGCCTTAGCTGGTGCTGTATTAATGGATAGAGCCTAAGTGATCAGGGGTACGAGACCTAATGAATTGCGGGTCCATTAGTGGACTTTGAAATTAATTATGTCAGAGATAGCAAGCCCAGGAAGCTTTCAAACTTGAACATTAATTTTACTTTACAGAAATAAGGGCGTGGAAGGGGGAAGTATCAATGCTGTGTACAAAAGGAGAAAAGCTTCATTTTCGCAACCATGGAAAATAACTGAACTATGTTTGTCTTCATTTCTGGGGTTTCTAAAATCTTTCCCCCCGCCTTTCTGTCTTTACCATAAGAAATTTTTATTCATTTTACAGCTATAAGGGACTTTTAAAATAATCCAGCATAACCCCTCCATTTTAAAAATCAGGAAGCTAAGACTCTTGATTGAAGTGATTTGCCCAAGGTCACCTAGATAGTGTTAGGACTAAAACTGACTGAGGTCTACTGATCCCCAGTACAATGTTTTCTCCACTCCATCCACCTATTCTCTCTCTGATGGAGAGTTGCCATTTTTAGGTAAAGTTATCTCAGCAACTCCTGTAGTCAGTCGGATGCCTTTGCAACAGAGTCATACTTGAAAAGTAAAGGAGAATACAGAAACTTTTCACTTAGAAATAGTTTTGAGCAAAAATATGATACAGGAGGAAAATACCCACCAGTTTCAGGATAATTTATTTAACACAACAGGTAGGTCTAAGCTGTTTCCCCAATGACTTTGTTTAACCTAAAAAAAAAAGCTAAGCTGTTCTTAATACAAATACTTAATCTTTATTTTTTAAAACAGGTAAAAGAAAGTAGATTTCTCTTTCCAAGGTGGGGGAGGGGAGGATTAAAGATTTCAGAAAGGGAAGCTGTATATTTGTTCTCATCATAAGCAGTGGTGGATCTATTGACATGGTATCATGAGTTTTATTTTGAGACTGGTTGAATGTCTGGAGATGAGGATGCTGAGCAGACATATAGACAGACCTCTGGAGTTGATCAAATGCAAGGGAACTCCAGCGGTTAATCGCAAATCGCATGTTATTATAATGCAACCAGATCAAAGGGAGGGCCAGAGAAAGCTGGAACTTACCAATACATATCTCTCTGCCTCTTTGATAATAGTAGTTTCAGAGTTTTATGGAAATCCTTAAAGGTAAAATTAGAGAAAAAAGAGGCAGAAACAGAGTGACAAAGAGACAGAGACATACAGAGACAGGGAGACAAAGATAGAAAGAGACAGAAAATGAAATATGAAACATTTATTTCCTACTAAGTAAATCTTCCCTAAGCATGAGCTAAATTTAGAGGTAGACTTAGTGTGTATATACATTTGTTGCCAGCTTACAGCTAACAAATTACCCATATAATGGGGGAGTAGAGTGGGGGGGGAGGGGAAGACCCAAACTATTAGACTGCTTATTTACATTGCATTAAATAGTTATCTATATTTACATTTTATTTTGCATCAACTTTGCCTGTATAAGTAAGCTCCCAAAATGCTTCTGTGGGCACTGTGTTAGTCAAAAGCAGTGACTTTGGAAACTATTAAAAAGAAAGAGAGAGAGAGAGAGAGAGAGAGAGAGAGAGAGAGAGAGAGAGAAGATACATGACAATGACACTCTAACTGGAAAATACTTTCATGGCACACTGGTTTAAATATTTTTAAATGGGTAAATGTGGCCAGATCTTGAATGAATCCTCTGGAAGAGAATTTTAATGCAAATATAACTTATGATTCTAATAATCACTTTAATCAACTCTCATTGAGGCATGCATTTTTGCTTAATTATATCAGAATGTAAGAACATGTTAATGTCTAATTAAATCAGATTATATTTTGAATATTCCTGCTACTATTGACTGCAAAAATATGGGATTTTTTTTTTTTGGTCTTCCAGATTCTAGTGAGTATGTATGTTTTAAAGTGAGGAAGCAAAATGATAAGAAACAAAAAAAGAAAGAATGGGGAGAGAGAGGGAGAAAGACAGACAGACAGACACATACACACAGAGGAAGCTGGTTTCTTCAAATGCTGAAAGAAGAGCTGTGCTCTCCACATTCAGCCTTGACTTTTGTTCCTGTGTCCTGAAAAGGAAAAATTCCTGACTCTTTAAGTCTTCTGAATGAGCTGGATTTAGAGAACTTCTCCCTTGCCTTTTTCACCTCTGATCCTCCTTTAGAAGAGATGTAACCTTTATAGACAGGGAAACTGAGGGAAGAGGACCACAGAAAGTCCTGGATTGGCTTCTTTCTTTTTCCCTTGGGCACCCCAGCTAGAAGGAGTTGATATTCAGCTGCAGGAAAAGAAAGAATTGGAGAAGAGGAAGTGATCTCACTCAAGGGACTGTTTAAATGAAGAAAAGAGATTCCTATTAGAGTACAAGGAAGGTGGCCCAGTCCAGAGACTGGAGAACTAAGCACAGAGATCCCAAGAGATCAACCTGATACTAAAGACTCCAGAAGGGATCCAGAGCAACCTTCCCTAAATAGGTTCCAAGGGCTTTTTTTTGAAGTTCTGATTCTTTAGTCCAGGCTTGTGAGGATACATAGTCCTAGAGTTCAAATCCTGAAATGGGAGCTCTAGGTCTCAAGTTCATTGCTGCATCTTAGGGGTAGGCATGAGGAAGCTTAAGCTAAAGGAATATAGAGCCCGAGGGGGCTGTGGTTCCAATTGTGGGAATGACTGAAACTGATTAAGATTGTCCACCACCCTTAACTTCCACTCTAGAATAGACAGGTGCACCCACCTATCCCATGCAGTTCAGGGCATCTTGCAAGGTAGTTTACAAAGTCTGAATTTATGGTCAAAACATCAAATTCTTTTTTTTTTTTTGCTTTTTTTTTTGAAGGGCAATTGGGGTTAAGTAACTTGCCCAAGGTCACACAGCTAGATTTTTTTGTTTGTGTGTGCATTAAGTGTCTGAGGCCCGATCCGAACTCAGGTCCGTCTGACTCCAGGACCGACACTCTACTCACTGCGCCACCTAGCCGCCCCAAAACATCAAATTCTTAATGTATATGCCTGCCACAACCTGCCACCAGTTCTTGGATATATCCCTATACTTATAAAGAATATTAATATGTAAAGCAGTCTATTTCCCAAAAATGATGACACACCCTCCCCCACCTACAGAAACATATTAATCCCAGGATAGTTTGAGTTTACTAGAAACATCGTGTGGTTGGGGCAATCACAAATCTACAGGGCTGGCAGATCAAATTTCCAGATTCTCTAAGGGTCTAACTAGGAACTTATTGGCAAAAAGGCAGCATGGGGTAGAGAAAAATCTCCCTCAACTGGGAGTCAAAAGAAATGAATTCTAATTCAGGCTCTGGCACTTATTAAGTCTTTCAACTCTAGACAAGTCTGAGTCTTTTTAAAAATTCTTTTTCAAAAAATTCCAAACTTAAAATAGATAGGCATTTTCATATACATAGAATGGAAAAAGAGGCTGGTACATGAAAGTGCAGGTCTCTATTATGTATAGTTTACTCTTCTTTTTAGGTATATAAGATTGACTTGTCATTATCAAAGGTGTACTACTTAGTTGGTCTGCTTAGGAGGCCTTTGTTCTGTTCTATGGAGATGTCTCAATGACCCTCTTGCCTTTCTTTTCTTTCTCTTATGTTAAACTATCTGGAAAAGGAAAGGAGAGAAAAAGAGAGCAGAAGAGGGAAGGCGAAGGAAAGGAAGGGGAGAGGATGAGAGATGAGGAAAGGAGAGGAGAGGAGAGAAGAGGAGAGGAGAGGAATGGAGAGGAGAGGGGAGGAGAGGAGAAGAGGGGAGAGGAGGGGAGGGGAGAGGAGGGGAAAACATGCATAGTAAAACAGAACAAAATCCCACAATGGCTGTGTCTGAAAATAAATTTCTCATTCTGCATCTTAAGACAATCACCATCAAGAAGAGGGTAACAAGCTTAATCTCCAGTCCTTGGAAATTATGGTTGATCACTCTACTGATACAAGTTCTCAGGTCTTTCAAAGTTGTTTTTCTCCCCCGAGTCTTTTTGAGTCTTCATATCCTTGTCTGTAAAATGGGGATAAAAACCAGCACCTTGCCCTGCCTTCCTGATCTAATTGTTTTGAGTATTGAATGATAAAACTTTTCTGAAAACCCCAGCCAAGGTGTCAGGGATTATTATTCTAAGGGGCTTTTCCACTTTGGCTCTGTCCACTGAGAGGTCATATTCCTTCAGTCCCTCAGGACCCAAGGGCGTATATCTGAAGCTCAACTGAACAACTGTTCAAGGATAATGGCAGTACTGGAACCAGTAATGACAGCAATCTCCTAGGATCCTCCAGCCAAAGTTCTGTATGTAAACCTTTAGATAAAGGTGCTGGTCAATATCACTAAGAAAATGGTCTTGTTTAGGGGTTCCTCACCTTGAACTTGTGTATATGGATGTGTATACAATTTTATTTCAAGATAATTGATTTCTTTTATAATTTTGTGCATTTTACTTTATGCATTTACAAGCATTATTCTGAGAAGAGGTTCTCAGGCTTCACCAGACTTCTGAAGAGGTTCACAACACACAAAATGATCTGCATACCCTGTACAGAGATCAATTAATCAATTGACAAGCATTTTTGCTATACACAAGGCACTATAAGGGATCTCTTGCTTTAACTGCAGAAATCCTTCAAAGTTTCTAACCACAATAGTCTTTTCCTCTGGACCAGGGTGCTTCATTGTAACCTTTCTGGAGGTGACTCGGGAAAGGCTCAGATCAAATTCCCTCTGGCTCCCCCTGGCTGTCATTATTCCCAATCAATGCCTTTCTTTTCTTCCTTCATCTCTTGTTTCTGTGACTCAGGGTTCACATTTCTCCACTCTAAAGGGTGACTTCTTGAAAGTGAGGGTTCAGAAAATCTGTTAAAAACAGATTGATTGAAGGGCCCTCTGGGAGGGGAAAGAAAGGCCTTCCAAGCAGTTAGTCTTGTCTCCTGAATTGTTCGGTCTTAAACAGTCATATGAACACATATGTACACAAAATTGCATACATGTATATGCTCAGATATACCTGAGGAAAATAACAGGCTAGGGCCAAGTAAGAGAAAAGGAATCTTCAGCAGAAATCCGAGCACTTCAGCTCCCAACCCTTTCAGAGAAGAGACATCTAGCTTCTTCAAACTACAAAAAATCTCCCCTACTAACTCATCTTTTTACCTTGGTATATCATAACATCCCTCTACCTGATACCTAGTCTCATTTATTTTAAAAAAAAACTTTAAAAAATAGATCTTTATTGATATGTTTTACTTTACCTATATTTCCCCCTTCTAATTTCCTTTCTCCCCCTCCTAGGGAGTTATCCCTTTAAAACAAAATTTTTAAAGATGGAGAAAAAGAAACAAATTCATCAAAACCAATCAACACATCAAAAACTCTGATGCTATATGCAATTTTCCATGCCCAGGGACTCTGAACCTCTATAAAAGAGTGGGGGAAATGTTTTCTCTTATCTCTTCTTTGAACCTCGATCTCTTTTAAAAGATAACATTTTTTCTTCCAAAGTTTTGAAGTATACCACTTCAAGGACCCAGTCCCCATCTACACCTCAACTGTAGTTTCTTTAAGGCAATGGTCCTTTTCATCAAGGCACAAGACACTTTTCTCTACAGTCCCTCTAGTTAAAAGCCCAGTTAAATATTTCAATGATTCTTATTTATCCATCCCCTCCTTCTACTGTGGCCCCCACGCACCATCCTCAATAATGTGTACCCCTTCCACTCTGCACTGCTGTCTCCCTGTCCCAACATCGACGCACAGAACAGGTCTAACTCAGTGCCCTAGGGTTCTATGTGCCTGAATCCTTCCTGGAATGGTATGGGGGTCTCTTGTTGCTGGGCTGGAAACACTCCATTTTCCCACAGTATTTTACATTCATATTACTTTTCACACCCTGTTAGGCAGTAATGGCACTGAAACTGCTAAATACTTCCATGCTCTATGCTTGCTCTCCAGAGACTCTATCAGACCCACTCTGCTTTCCCCTGTGATTTTAAGAGATTCAGGCTATTTTTTCCCTTCTTTATGCCATGGTTTCATTTCTATATTCTCCTCTACTCTTCCCTTCCCTCCCTTCCCCCCTTTTAATTACAATGCTTTCCCTCTGTTGATTATCTCCTTTTTATCCTATATATAGCTTACTTTTAATATATTTATTTGCTTGTTTTCTCCCCCATTATATTGTAAGTTCCCTGAGAGAAGAAACTGTCTTTTGCGTCTGTTTTTATCCCCAGTACAATGCCTGGCATATAATAGGTACTTAATAAATATTGATTGGTTGAGTTAAAATTGACTACTGAAATGTTTATCCACTTCTCATAGTCCACTAGGAACAAACAAAGCAAATATGATCTTTCTTCCACATGGCATCTCTCCAAATACTTGGAGTCAGCTCTAACGCCAGACTTTTAAGGTCCGATTCTCTATCAAAAATTTTTGCTCTCCCACACCTGTCTTGACTCTGTCTTTTCTTGTCCTTTCCTAATGTTTATGTTTTGTTCTCCCTTCCCCTCCCTTTCTAGAATGATGACTTCTGAAAGAGGCTCTGATTTTTTAATTAGGGAATTTCCTTCCTCTCTAGGAGCTTTTACTCCATACGCTTTTCACTACCTCCAAACTTCTAGGAGTAAGGTTGAATTAAAGGGTTGAGAAGAATTGGAATACAGCCTTCTTTGCAGCAATTGTTTGGAACTAACTTCTGCTATAGTTTTGTTGATACTTCAGGGATGAAGAGTGAAAAGAAAAATATATTGCCCAACATTCATTCCCAGTGCTTCATTGAAGCCTCTCAGGGTGTTAAAGATAAATATGCACAATAAACATAGAGGCCCCAAATCATAGGGCCAACTTGGTACAGTATCTTAATAGCAGTCTGGATAGAAAGAAGAGGAGGTCCCTGAACAAAGAGCAAATCCCCAAATACCATTTAACTCTCCCAGACCATTTCTGAACTCTCCCAGGAAGCTTAGAATAGAGCACCCTCCTGACTAGGTGCTCAATCTGCACCTGGACGGTGGTTAGTATGAGGTGTTAAAAGAAGCAAGCCTTATACGGGGGAGAGACTATATGGTAATGGCTACTATAGGGAACCTTATCTTAGAATCATAGGAATTTACAGTTAAGAACATGAGAAATCAACAAGACCAACCTGTGAAAAGTGAAACCCTGATAGTAGAAGTGACTTGTTCAGGGTGGCTAGGTGTCGCAGTGAGTAGAGCGTCTGCCCTGGAGTCAGAAGGACCTGAGGTCAAATCCAGCCTCAGACACTTAACACACAAACAAAAACCTAGTCCTGTGACCTTGGGCAAGTTACTTAACCCCAATAGCCCTCCAAAAAGAAAAAAAAAGTGACTTGTTCAAAGTCAAAGTCAAAAAGTGGTAGTGCTGGCATTAACATCTCAGGGACCATCTAATCCAGGAATCCCATCTACCTCGTGCCTATTTAATGATCATTCAGATCCTGCTTGAAGATCTTGAGTGATGCTGAGCTCATTACCTCCCAAAGCAGGCCATATCATTTTGAAACAGTTTATATTGTTGTCTGCCTTTTGGTTTGTCCTTTTGGTTCCAGGAATTCTTTGGCTGTTCCCCATGCTTGAAATACTCTCAATCCTCTGTTCTGATTACTGACCTCTTTGGCTTCCTTTTAGTCCCAACTAAAATCCCACCTGCTACAGAAAGCCTTCCCGAACGTCTCTTAATTCCAATGTCTTCCCTCTGCCAATTATATCCTATTTATCCTACACATAACTTGCTTTACATATATTTGTTTGCTTGTTTTCTCCCCCATTAGATTGTAAGCTCCTTGAAGGCAGGAACTGTCTTTTGCCTTTGTTTTTATCCTCAGTACTTTGTATAGTGCCTAGTACATAGTAAGTATTTAATAAATAAATATTGACTGAGTCATAATTGGCTACTCTGAAATGTTCGCCCATTTCTCCTAGTTCACTAGGATGAAACAAAGCAAATGTAATAGATATACTTCCAGATACTTGGAGTCAGCTCCAATGCCAGACCTTTAGTGTCTGATTCTCTGAGTTTTACTCTCCCACACTTGTCTTCACTCTATCTTTTTTTTTTTCTTTTTGGAGGGCTATTGGGGTTAAGTAACTTGCCCAACGTCACATGGCTAGGTTTTTGTTTGTGTGGGTCAAGTGAGGTCGGATCCAAACTCAGGTCCTTCTGACTCCAGGGCCAGCACTCTACTCACTTCGCCACCTAGCTGCCCCCACTCTATCTTTTCTTGTTCTTTCCAAGTGTTCATGGTTTTTGTGAATCTTTCCATCTCTCTCCCATGACATCCTTCCTTACTTCCTGGGAGTTACTCTGCCTGGTTGGTCACTCTTTTGAATCTCATCTTAGGACTCCAGGTCTATGTGGTGATGAAAGAGCTGTGCATTCCTGTGGGCATTCAGTGTGGTCTCCTAGTGACCCCAAAATGATGATCTTGCCTCCTTAAAGGTCTAACAAATACTGCAGAGGAGTGATTTAGACCAGGATGGAAGTCTGACTCAAAGGGTTACTAGTACTTTGAGCTCTGAACAAAGGCATTCCACACATTATCATACTCATTATCATTCACAAGAATGTGAAGGTTGTCTCAACCATGCAGATTAATTTGAAGAGGGCTAAGAATCTTCTATAAATGATTTAACATCTTGTGCTTTTATAATTTCTTTGGAATATCACAATAGAGAAAGAAGGTGGGAGGGGAGAATGGGGAGGGGAGAAAAATAACTGATTTAAAACCAAAACTCCCACCCTGACACTCTATTCCACTATGCTATCTCCACCCTGAGTTTCTTGTCCTCACCCTCTAACTAACAACTAATTAAGAGGCCAGCTCAGATTTGGCAATCAACTGCTTAGAGGGGACTTGAGAGGACTCCAAGCAACCACGAATTGACTGTATCTTAAGGAATATGGAGGGTTCCCTGGAAAGAGAGGTAGGAGTGAGGAGTTATATCCTAAACCACCCAGTGAGGTGTTTGGGTTGTTTTGTTCTGTTAATACTTTGGCTTCCTCAAAAGAAAATTCTTTGGGGGGGGGGGCGAGTAGGGGAGTCATGGTGGTACTGGTGTACTTGGCAGAACCTTGGGGTCCAGCAGAAAATCAAAGTAAGGAGAGAGGGTCTAGAGGAGTACTTTGCTATGTGGAGTTGGTAGGGGGCAGGATATTTCTTTTAGGCTTTCCTCTCCTACTAAAACATTTTCTGGGGGAGCCTTTCCTCTCTTAAAAGCTATTCTCATTTCTTCTGCCCCTTCTTACCTTCATTATTTTTCTGTCTCCTGTTGGGAAGTGTGAGTGTAGGCAGAGTTGGGGAAAAGTTTGTGAAATCTCCGTCTTGAATAATCAGGGCCACCAATTGGAAAATTTTAGTGGGTAATTGTTAATGTTTGAGATTTGAACTGTTAATTCTCTCCCCCCCCCCTTTCACCCCGGGAAGCACTCTGTACCCTATGCAAAGCTCATAAATGTATTCATTCACAACAAAACCACACTCGAACTGCCATAGAGCTGGCTCAAACTTTTTGTTTTTTACTTTGGGTAGTGGTCTTATTAGTTAAAAGCTTTCTCACTGTTTATCATTTCATTTCTATGAGTTTAAGAAACATTTCTTAAGAGCTGTGGTTCTTATTTCTTTCAGGTGAAGGACAATTCTGAGATTAGTAGCACTGAGATGACAGCTGTTCAAAGGACTTTAACAGAGCCAGGTTATAGTAACTGCTTTTCTGGTCATTTTTAAAAGCTTATCATTTCTTGAATAGCCACTGGTAACCTCCACCCTTTCTTATCTGGCCAGTTACTAATATTCAATCATTAAACAAGCGTTTATTTTTTGATGCAGCCTCAGATAGGGGAGAAAAAACTGGACTCCACTGGAATGAGGAAGATCTGAGTTAAAATTATCCTTCCAATACTATTTGATTTGGGGTGAGTCACCCAGCCTCTCAGTAACTGAAGGAAGCCACTAAGGGATAAACAGTTGTGATCTGCTTTGGAAGAGGGACTTCCCACACCTGGAGGATGCCAAGTTCACCCACAGCTCAAAATCACACCTCCTCTCTTTTAAATAAATAAAGATATGTTATGCTCCAATTTAGCTATTTGTGGTTATCTGACTTGGTGGTACCAAGATTGGAGTGCACAGGTTTGCAACCCCTCCACCATTTAATTTATTTTATATCTCTTATTCCTTGTCATTTTCTTTCTTTTTTTTTCTTTTTGCTTTTTGGAGGGCAGTTGGGGTTAAGTAACTTGCCCAAGGTCACATGGCTAGGTTTTTATTTGTGTGTGCATTAAGTGCTGAGGCCGGATCCGAACTCAGGTCCTTCCTTGTCATTTTCTAAGATTGTTTACTGGGCTCATGTTTACCCTTCTATCTTACTGGTAGAGAGAGGACTATGGATGGGCAAGGCAAGGTGGATAATTAATACTTAAAACATTGGGGGAAAGGAAAATAGAGAAAAATTACATATTTTTACAAATATAAGTATTTTCCCTACATACCAGAATCACTTCAAGTTTTTGAAGAATGGAAGCATGTTTTAAGGCCACTTCATTGGCACAAAATTTACACATTTGGTTATAAGCAGCGTTCTGTATGTCTTAGTGAAAGCTGAAAGCATGAGGTACACTGTAACAAAGAAGTTGGGGTGAGGGAATTGCATAATTATCAAACCTTGCCTGGGAGAGCTCCACTGATTTGTGCTGTCTCTGCATACAGACATGATTATGCTTACCAAAATGAATTGAGTTTCTAATACAATACACTCTCTTCCTGATCAGCAGGAACTGGAGTAGGGGCAGAATCACAGATTTAGAGCTGGAAGGAACCTCAGAGGCCATTAAGTCCAACCACTTCATTTTACATTTGAGGAAACAGTTACAGAGAGGTTAAGACATTTGCCAGGGTGGTACAGTAATTTAAGTTTTTGAAGTGGGATTTGAAACTGCAAGACGGGATAAGAAAACTGTAAACTAAAAAACAGGCAGTCAGGCAGCCGAGAGAAGAATGAGAGACGCAGTCTACCCAAACTTTATTCCCGAGGATACTCAATAATCAACCATAGAAAAAGGCAGAGGGGAAGAACCATCCCCAAGACACCAAAAGTTTCAAAAGGAAGGAGAGCTAAGACTAGGGGATAATTGAGCAGCTAATGTAATTGCCAATATTGCAGCATTAATTCGAGCTCTGACTTTCTGACATCCTGGAGTAAAACCAGTGTTTAAGGGTAGCTGCAAAGATGAAACTGTTTGGTATATTGAAATCGCCGGGTTTCTTTGGCCTCTGATGCACGTACTAATTTGAATTAATTAATTGGGGGAGGGATCTAACATTTGTTACTAGCTAACAACGAAAATTAATTTTAAGAACAAGGTTCGCAACGGGAAAGAAATTGGGACAAAGAAGCAGGGAGCCCTCTACGATTCTGCTCTCCGATGCAGTTGCCTTTTTCGCGTCTACCAGTCCCGAGAGCTCCAGTTTTATCTCCAGCTCTCACAGGTGTTGGAGCCTGGCCTGGGGGTCGTACCTGGAGTTAACCTCCGGGCTTGAACTTTTTCCCACCTAGTCGCCTGAAGCACCTCCGGGAATTCCTCTCTTCTGCGACACTCACTTCCTAGAGGTTCATACACAGACTCAGATTTGGAAACAGTTCCTTTGACCAGAAGCGATGTTATTAGGGTTATTAATAAAACAATGATCATTTATGCCTGGAGTATCAAAACGTGATCAAAACGAGAAAAAAAAAAACAGAACTTTTCGCCGTCTGTCTGCGTGCGGAGGCTCCCGAGAGACACCTCCCCAACCCCCCTCCCCCCTTGGGAGCATGAAAGGGAGCATGACTCTCATAAATAATTCATATTTGTGTAAAGATTCGCTCACCACACTCAGTCAAGGACATAGGGGAAGTAAAATTACTGCCCTTCCTCGACTTTTACAGAGGAAGTTGCGAGCAGACTAAAGAGTCGCTGAAGATCACTGGATCACAAAGGACATCACTTGCCATCTCTTAGTAAGTTTCTGAGTCAGGACTGGAAGACAAATGCTCTGAACTCAGCCTCTAA
This sequence comes from Gymnobelideus leadbeateri, assembly GCA_011680675.1. NCBI lineage: Eukaryota > Metazoa > Chordata > Mammalia > Diprotodontia > Petauridae > Gymnobelideus > Gymnobelideus leadbeateri. Next base: position 679,373 of record WOXC01008757.1, on the reverse strand, counting down.
TCAAGTTACACTACCTAGTTTCCTAATCAATCAATAAGGATTTATTTTTAGCTCCTGATATATTGGTGCCCAGTCAGGAGTACGTCCTTGGAGTGGCGTGGGAAGGAAATAAAAAAGAAGCAAGATAGATTCCTGCCTTCGAGGAGTTTATCCTATTGGAGCTAATCTGACAGTCAGTAAACCCTAGCATTTATTAAGCCACCTCTGTGTGACAGTCACTGTGCTAAATTAGGCTAGTTCATACCCTGTGCTGAGAGCATTGGCTCAGGAGCTGGGTTTGGTTCACATGCCACCTTTAATACTCATTTGAATGACATTGTATTTATCTTCTTTGGGTTTGATTTTCTGGATTTACAAAATGAGGGGGTTGGTACCACACGGCTGGCGACGTCCTTTCTAGAGCTATGAACACCTAGAGTACACAATTAAGGTCCTTCCAGCCTAGTTTTTTGTTTGTTTTGTTTTTAAACGCGTCTAGGATCGGTGGTTTCGTTGAGTTTTTAAATCCTCTTACCCCTACAAAAAATAAATAAATAAAAATCCAAAAAGGTACCTTACCCTTGGCAATGTCTGCACTCTTAAAATACACCCTGTTTTCTAAAATGATCACTTTCACTATGATAAACTTCTACGAAATTTCAAAAAAGTGGGGGCAGGATGCGGGGTTAGGAAGGGCAGTTTACGTAAATTTACCATGGAAATTATCTGGGCCTTGTGGCGCGGTGTAGTGTTGGAGATAGAAAATCCGACTTGGAACAAAGAAAACCTGGGCTTCGAGTTCCGGCTCCCCAACTGCGTGACCTTCTGCATCACTTCACTTCTTTGTGCTCTCTAGGAAACTCGGTGCAGACTTTCACAGGTAAAAGGAGTTCGCTTATCTAGGGAGATCCTATTCTAATGAAATCTCAGATCTCATTCCCATCCCTACCATAAAATCTAAAATTGAACAGGACTTTAGAGATCCTGGAATCTAATCCCCTGCTTTTGCCCGGAAGGCAGTAGACTAGGAGGTCTAAGGCTGAAGATGTTTGACAGAATCAGTCTCCCCTGGGGCTCAAGAAAACCTCCGCTTCTTCTTTCCTTGTTCTCTGCTTCCCTAACGCTGGGATTCAACTCTTTCTACCGAAGCACCTGCATACATCTTTCTCCTGACTGTGTGGGTTCAGGCAGGGCCTCTTCACCGCCTCTCCACACCCTCTTCCCTTGCCCTGATACCTATGACATACCCTAGCACCCATGTTCTTAAGAGACAGAGTGACGTAATGGACCTGGACATGGAGTCAGGAAGACCTAAATTCCAATCCCGCTTCGGACACTTGCTGGATGTGCCCCCAGAGCTCCCGGCCCCCACACAGAGCGAGGCTCTTTCCCCTCTCGATGCCTTAGTTTCCTCATCTGTAAAGATGAGAAGGCTGGACTCGATGACCTTTAAAAATGCCTTCCAGTGCTAAATCTATGCCCCTGTCCTGGTGTGGGTTCTAACCCTCACATTCTTTGGATGTCTTTCCAAATGTTTTCGTTTTGTGATCTTCCCATCGCCCTTCTGAAGAATAAGGAGAAAGGAGCGAAGCGGATCTTTCCGAGGTGTCCCTTCTGCAGGAGCTACGCCCAAAGTTTCTCCTCTTCCTCACCAGAAATTATCGCGACCGAGTACCTAGCCACTGTTGCGATGCAATAGGACTGCTGGTGAGGATTGGGATTCCGGGATTCCCCTGAGAGCTCCCTGCTGCCAACTCCCGCGTCCGCTTGGGAGCCTGACCCAGCGTTCTCTACTGGGCTCAGTGAGATCCCTGAAAGTGGGAAATCCCCCCAGCAGGTTCAGATACTATCGCCCTGGCACACCAACTCCTGAATCCTCGGGTGCCCGCATCTAGACCCAACTAGCAGCCGAGCCCGCACCATTCCCGCGCTAAGTGGAAGGTGTCTAAGCATTTTTTGCAAGGGAAATCGACCTCCAGCTAGAGTTGCTTTAGCTTAGGGATAACCGTCGTGCAATTTGGGCGTCTGTTAGGAAAGAGAAGAAACAGGCTGAGCCTCAGCACCCTAACTAAAGGGTTAATAATTTCGACACTGGTTAGAGAGGTAAGAGGAAAGCTCACTGAGTTCAACTGTTTGCAGCGCCCCCTCCTTCACTTAGAGACGCAGATGGTACCAGTCTCGGCTTTATGTTCCCCCCCGCCCCCAACAGAGGATTGGGGTAGAGGCTGGGGATGGTGGGGGAAGAGAAGGAAAGTGAACATGCTGCATACATTTCCACAGCGGTCGAGTCCGAATTATGCAAGATCATGTTTCAAAAACAATGTTTTTCGTTGACTTCGAGTCACTGCCAAAGACCGCTGGAGTATCCATTTAAGCTCAGCCCTCCAAGAAGATTACTGTCCCCAGTCTGGTGCTTATTCTGTCTTTAGGTGGTTGGAATTTTATTTTATAAAATATTTTGGTCCATATTTTTTCTTTTATACTAGCAGCAGGCTACCTCCCGACTGAACTGGACTGAACTGAACTGAGTTGCCAATTTTGAAAACGGTGATTTTGGAGGAAAAGGGATGGAGAAAGAGGAAAAGAGAAAGATAGAGGAAGGAAGGAAGGAAGGAAGGAAGGAAGGAAGGAAGGAAGGAAGGAAGGAAAGAAAGAAAGAAAGAAAGAAAGAAAGAAAGAAAGAAAGAAAGAAAGAAAGAAAGAAAAAAGGAAGGAAGCTGGAGGAGGAGGAAGAGGAGGAGGAGGAGAAGGAGGAGGAGGAAGATAAGGAAAAGGAGGAGGAGGAGGAGGAGGAGGAGGAGGAGGAGGAAAAGGAGGAGGAGAATCCAGATATAGTCAAGGCATCTTCAAATTCAGACTGCCTGGTCCCCTCCCTAATTAGTAGATGACTTTAGTTTCCACTAGGAATTAGTGGATTCCTTCCCTAGCTAGTAATCACTAGAGTATCATTTGTTTTAGACAAAAAAAAAAACATAAATTTTGCAAAATATTGCTCTACTAAAGTCCTTCTGGGATATCTCTTTTACATGCAGGTGACTAGTTTCCTAAATTCTATGCCTGTGGAGCACAATCAGGTCCTACAAAGAAGGTAATGTCTTGCATGGGGGCTTAGGAATCAGGAAATATATATAGCACTACACACAAAAAATTAAGCAGTCCCTGCCCTCAAGGTGCTTACAATTGGGGGCATGGGGCGGGGAGCACACAGTGGGGAGAGATAACTTCTACATAAATAATTTTTAAATTACCTTATAAGGTAGTAGGAGACACTAGCAGCTGAGGGGATCAAGAACAATCTCATGGAAGCGCTGCTTCGACTGAGCTTTAAAGGAAACTAAGGTTTATAAAAGGAGGAGCTGAGGAGGAAATTCCCAGGCCAGGAGCAAAACCTGTTCAAGGTGCAGAAGTGGGTGATTGAGTGTGTTGTGTGAGGAAGTGTTCATTAATCTCGCTCGCTGTCTTCTGAGAATCAGCCCAAACCCAGCGATTCTCAACCCCAGAGCTATCTATTTTAATCCATAGTAGTCCTTTAAAATCATCTACTAAATTCTAGATGTCGGGAGTACAATCTGAGCTTGAATGCATGTCCACAGTGAGGAAAGTAAAAGATCTCGGGGGGGGGTGGCTAGTGGCAGTGAGTAGAACGTCTGGCCCTGAGAGTCAGAAGGACCTAAGTTCGGATCGCCTAGACACTTAACGCACACACAAATAAAAACCTAGCCGTGTGGCTTTGGGCTAGTTACTTAACCCCAACTGTCCACCAAAAAAAAAAAAAAATCTATGGTATGATATGTGAAATAGCAGGAGGATCACTCAGAATGTAAAACAACAAAGGCATATATATATATATATATATATATATATATATATATATATATATATATATATATATATATATATCTATCCTTGGTGGAGGCTAAGGAACTACCTAATAGCCGTCCAGAATTAGTTGAATTCCTTTCTGGGTAGCTGTTTTTAGGACTTCAGAAGTAGACAGAGAGGTTGTTCCTTCTGGGTTTGTTTCCTTTCCTCTAGCTCTTTCAGCCCCCTCCATCTCCAGGCCTGGTTTCACTTGGAGATTATTTTTCTTCACTCTATTTGCAAGACCATGTGGTCTCCATACCTGAATCTGGGTTCTGTGGGTATGTGTTTTAATACATTGTGGGCGCCAATTCTCCTCCGGGAATGGGGACTTGGGTTGGGGAAGGGTCAAAGAAAGGAAGAAACCCAGCTCTATCGTTGCAGTATTAATAGTCTTCTACTGGTGCCTTTGATTCATTCCAGGACAAATGTAGTATAAGGAATTTCAGTAGTCATGTTCCCCTCGGCCTTCTCCGGTGTTACTCAATCTTTTCCCCTGTTAAATAAAACCAACTTAATCTTCTTCAAGGATAGAGATGAATCTCTATCCTTTATAAGCTCATGCAGATAGGAAATTAAGTGCTCCGTTGAGTACTCCAATAATTAATTGTGGGTTGAGTGACTGTTCTGAGAACCATGGGTTATTCAAATGTAATTTTGTTGTCTAGAACAGTGGTTTCATCTGTGTAAGGAATGCCCCTCCACCAATATAGCTGGGCAACTCCTCTAGAATTTGTAGCATTAGAAAGTTCTCTAAGAGGCACTGAGAGACTTGTCCGAGGTCATAAAGCTATTATGTTTCAGAAGCAGGTCTTCTTGACTCTAAAACCAAGCCTTTTTCTTTGAAGATGTTTTGAAGGAAATTGCCTTCATAAAGTTTTGACATCTTTCCCCCTACTAAATCATCTTTTCTACTGGCTGGCTATATACCAATTCAATTCGATGATGGGGGTGGGGGTGGGGAAGGAGGAAGGTAGTGCAAACCAAAGCAGAGGACAAGGAGAAATTGACATTGGGAATATGTGCTCCCAGCTCCTAATAATACTCTGGTGGTTGTTCTGGCAAACACCACCCTACAAACACTGATGTCCCAAACTTCTGAAAGCCAAGAACTAAGTTAGAGGTAAGCTTATTCTAAATTTACTCTAAACTTACTAAACTTATTCTAAATGTCCCAGTCCCCAGAACATTTCTCCCTAGTGGTGGGTTTCTCTCCTCATGCAGAGGACAGGGAGTCTCTCATCCTCCCAAGAGCTCCATGAGTAAATTATATTATGTCCTGAGTTCAAGTTCTGTCTATATTACCCTCTAGTTGGCAAGCATCTAAAGTTCTCCCCAATGAGCAAACTACAAAACTGAAACAACCCTCTCTATCTAAACCATTGGCAGTTGTAGATTTTGCAAAACAAAGGTTGGGGGAGCAGTAAAAATGAGGAGAGGTCCTACAATAGTGACTCAAGTCAGCCAGGGCAAAATACCCACATGTAGTGATAGAGCTTTCTGCTCAGCAAAACAAGGGAAAGGAGTTTCTCAGCAAGGTACTCTTACTTGGCCATTCTTATTAATGACAATGACAGTAGTTGCATGTGTATACTACTTCATAGTTACAAAGTCCTTTGGGAGCACTATCATTTTTTATTACTAATGACAATATAGTAATAATGAGTGAGGGGCAAAATGGATAGAGCTTTTTACCAAAAATCAGGGAGACCTGAGTTCAAACCTTGCTTGCTTACACTGTGACTGACCAGATCACTTAGTCTCTGCCTCAGTTTTCTTCATCTTAAAGGGCTGGAGGCAGTAAGGATACATTTTTGAGGCTGTGAGAATAAAATCAGATACTCATAAAGTGCTTTGTAAACTTCAAAGCCCTATATAAATACTAGCTATTATTATTATATAGAGTGACCGTGTAGTTAAAGTGGATAGAGGGTCAGCCATGGAATCAGGAAGACCTAGATATAGTTCTGACTGACATACTGGCTGTATGGCTGTACGGGCAAGTCACTTAAACTCAAAATGCCTCCAGCACAAATTCCTGAAAGGAGCAGTCCTTCTGCCTAGATTCTTCGAGTCTTCCACACCGGGAATTCACCCACAAGGAAGAAATCACAGTTCCCCCCCTCACAACATTAGTAACATAAGCACCATATAAGTGAGCTGCTATGAATAGCTGACATTTATATGACACTCTATACAAAGAGCTTTAAAGATACCACCTGATTTTTGTCATCATCAGTAGTAGCAGTATTACTAATAAACATAGATTAGGTAGTGCTGGCCTCTCTGGAAAGCAGTTCAGATCCAAAGTGCAATAGAACAGATCTTTTTCCCTTTCTCAAAGACTCCAGAACCTTTCCTGTCCCCAATCTTAAAGAAGTGGGTAGGGAGCCTACAGAGGAGTAGAAACTAATGCTCTGTACTTCTGAAAAAGAATTCCTGTCCACACCTGGTCGATCTTCTCCTGAATAATTGAGAAGTGAATGGTCTAGATTTCTGAGCCCTGATTAAATGTCTAGACCCGCGAGCCTTCCAATGCTTTTTATCACTTATTAGGAAGAGAAAATAGTAAAAAAAAATAAAATAAAATATATATATATATGTATATATACACATGGTGGTGGTGGTGGTGGTGTGTGTGTATGACAGAAACAAAGGGAAAGACAAAGAATATTTGAACAAATTCCTCAATGATCCGAGTGTAAATTCACAAAGATCTACAGTTGTGATTCGTAATTCCTCTCATCATAAACAGAAACAGAAACATCCTTTTTTTTTCTTTTCAAGTCCTTCAGGCAAGAAGCCAATACTCACGGAAGAACCTCTTCATTAGAAATTAAGGTAGTTTGTGGTCAGAGGTAAGATCTCACCCCACTGGCGCTTAAGAGAACTCAGAAAGTTCCTGGGATTCTGGGTCCTTATTTTAAGAAGTTTCTCCCCGAACATTGACCCCTGGGACCCCGGAAACCATGTTTGGGTATTTGGGGGTTCCCTCCAGGTAAGAAGAATGCTCAGCACCAACCAGACATCTTGTCCAGCTGGAGAAGGAAATACCTGGGGACTTTACCTCTATTTCTCTGAGAAAACGCTTCTTTCTTAGCTTGGTGCCCACTAAAGGTTTCCGAACAAATCCAGGGCTAGCTAGAGAGAAAGTATCCCAGCTTCTCTGGCTACCCTGCCCACATAGGAGAGATAGTCTGCAAGCAAGTACTTTGGGGAAGGGCGAGTTAAACACTGAGTCAGCCTCGTCCGGGCCTCATTGTTTTAATGTCTATAATACTTACGCTTGGTTTGAAAAAGAATAATGTCTTTACATTCAGAAGAAAAAAAAAAACATCAAAGGGCAAGGACTTCACAATATGGAGAACACATGGTCGTCTTGAAAGTCCTTGCCTGCCAAAACGTGTTTCTCAGGACTTTTCTCCTTTCCTTGTCTTTTCTTTTCTTTCTTCTGATGCTCCTCCTCTCTCTCTCTCTCTCTCTCTCTCTCTCTCTCTCTCTCTCTCTCTCTCTTTTTTTCTCCAAAAGTGGGTGGTAGCCCCCAGGCTCCAGTTACACGGTGGGGGGGAGGCAATTTGCAGTCAAGCTAAGCAAGGCAATTAGGGGCTGAAACGGTGTATTCAGGCTCTGAGACTTCCTACAGAGGCGTCTTTTGCCTAATCTGCAAGAAGTTCGGCTGCCAAATGTGAGCCGAAGCAGCCAAGGGCAAGTCGGCTCTCTGGGCAACGAGGCAATGGCTTCTGTTAGTGGAGGCTGTGCTTTTAGGGTATTCAGGACCGAAGTCTGTCTTTTTCTTTCATAGCTGGATTTTCTTCTGAACGTAGATAATGTGGACAATTGTTTGATTATTCTGGTGGGGTGGAAAAAGCTCTAGATTTCGAGTCGGCCTAGGATCACCGAAGCTTCTCAGCCACATGTTGGTATAATGGGCGAGTCTTTTAGCTTCTCAATTTCCTTAACAATAAATAGGAATAATAACTTCTCCCTTAGTCGTCTAGAGGTCAGAACTTTTTAAACCTTCAAGTACTATGGAAATGCGTGTTATTGTTGTGCACCTTTACCTGATAAAGGAGGAGAGAACTTAAGGCGGAAAAATTGGTCCAAAGCTTAGTCCTAGGGAATCTGGATAGCAAATCATTTCTTTGAAAGAATCGAAATTAGGGGTGGCTAGGTGGGGCAGTGAGTAGAGCGCTGGCCCTGGAGTCAGAAGGACTTGAGTTCGGATCCAGCCTCAGGCACTTAACACACACAAAAAAAACCTAGCCGTGTGACCTTGGGCAAGTTACTTAACCCCAATTGCCCTCCCCCCCCCAAAAAAAAGAATCGAAATTTATTAGAATCAAATATTTTACGGAGGTGGCAACTGAGTCCCAAAGAGGGGAAGTAGTTTGCTCAAGGTCACACAGCTAGAGCAGAAGTGAGATTAGACTTTACTAGAATCCAGGACTCTCACTCTTGCACACATACGTGGGTCTCAGTGGGGGTCTTAATGGATGAGTTAGAGAAAAAATCATTTCCTGTCTCCTGGCTCTGTCCCTTTAATGCATCCCTTTCTCTGCTTCTGTTGGGGATGTGGAGGGGGTGGAATAAATGATCTCAGGATATTATCGCAGAAAATTTAAAGGTGAAAAAAAAGTTGGGGTCAGGGAAAGGTAAATTTTAGGGGGTTCTATATCTTTAATAGTTTTCATTATAAGGAGAAAACGAGATTCTTCCTAATATAGTAATATAGTAATTTTAAGACCCATGGAAGGAAACACTTCACACATGGACTTGGTTAAGCTTTCTGACATTCTGTTAGGTAAGTAGGTAGACAGGTAGATGGTTAGGTAGGTAGATAGATAGATAGATAGATAGATAGATAGATAGATAGATAGATGATAGACAGATAGTTATAATCCACCCCAAGCCACAGAATTTAAATGATTTAACCTGGCTTCAGAGCCAGGCCTGAGTGCTAAAACCTAGCTCTTTTGCTCCTTGGGAATATAGGGATGGAGGGGAATGGATGAGACTCAAGCACAGAGAGTTATACTAAACTACTTCTTTTGGTCAGTTCCTGTGTCATCATCAGTGTAGAGATCTTGGTGAAGAAATTCCCTTTGCCAATGCAAATAGGTAAGTGTTCTACACATTTATAGTCTTTGAGAGTTGGTTGAAGCATGATGTTAAGTGATTTGCCCAGTATGAGGGCAGAACTTGAATCTTCTTGATTCTGAGGCCAGCTCTATCCATTAGGATAGTCTGACTCCCCACAAAACATTATATTATATTATATTATATTATATTATATTATATTATATTATATTATATTATATTATATTATATTATATTATATTATATTATATTATATCATATCATATCATATCATATCATATCATATCATATCATATCATATCATATAACATCATATTATATGGTGTCATGTCATGTTATATTTTATATCATATTATATATCATATCATATCATATATTATAAAAAATTATACTGATAAAAGGCTCTCTCTCTTTCTCTTTCTTTCTCTCTCTCTCTCTCTCTCTCTCTCTCTCTCTCTCTCTCTCTCTCACACACACACACACACACACACACACACACACACCCTTGCTTAAGCCTGGATATTGCTGGGAGAAGGGCAGAGAATTATAAGGCAATCTGGTGTAGTCAGTAGGAAACAACTCGGAATTAGGAAGATCTGTGTTCTAATCCCACCTCAAACAATTACCAGCTATGTCTGGGCAAGTCATGTAACTACTCTGTACCTCAGTTTCATCATTTGTAAGATGAGGAGATTTGAATCAATGACTTGTAAAGCCTCTTTCAGTTTTAAATCTATGATTTTATGATTGTTATCTGGGAAATAATTTTGCTTAAGAGAGTACTTAAAAGAGTACCAGGATCAGGTCAGGCGACCTAGGTTGCAATCCAGGATGGTACACTTCCCAGCTATGTGACTGCTCTCTGAGCCTCCTTTTCTTTACCTTGCAAAAATAGGACTAGTAATATTTGCAGTGTTGACCTTATGGGAAAAACACTTCGTTACCATAACCAAAATTTCTATAGCTTTAAGGTTTATAGCTAGGTTTGCATGCATTATCTTATTCAAGCCTTATGGTAGTCCTGTGAGGTAGGTACTATCTATACTATACTACTACTCTAATACTGAAGGCTAATAATTTAGCTTCAATTTGCAAACCAGAAAGCTAAGGTCCAGAAAAGGGAAGTGATTTACCTATAGGTACACAGCTAGAATATGTCCAAGATGAATTCCAATCCAGGTTAACCTGATTCAGCATCCTGTATGCTATTATATTACATATATATTATATTACAGCTTAATCAAAATGAATAGTGTAATAATAACAATAATGATAATAATAATAATCAGAAGGGTTTTTTTGTCTGTTTTTTGCTTTTTGGAGGGCAATTGGGGCTAAGTGACTTGCCCAAAATCACATGGCTAGTTTTGTGTTAAGTGTCTGAGGCTGGATTTGAACTCAGGTCCTCCTGACTCCAGAGCTGATGCTCTATTCACTTCGACACCTAGCCACCCCAATCAGAAGTTTTTATCTGTGCTTAGGAAACAGGTGCTGATAAAGAAAAAGACCTGCCATATTGGAAAAGGAAGCCATGATAATTTCTTTCCACTGACACTGTAGACTCCACACCCAGATGCCATCCTCAAGTACTAGTAGATTCCAGGAAAGGGATTTTTTTTTCTTTTTGGAAGGGGGAAGGTAGAGCAATTGGGGTTAAGTGATTTGCCCAAGGTCACAGTCTAGTTTTTGTGTTAAGTGTTGGAGGTCAGATTTGAACTCAGGTCCTCCTGACTCCTGGCCTGTACAGTGCTCTATTACCTAGATGCCCCCAGGAAAGGGATTTCAAAGCATGTCAGATCTACCACTGGTTTTGAAAGGGTATTATTCATTTGGGGAGAGGAAGAAGCAGCTCTTCTGCAAGGAAATAGACTTTTTCAGCATCTCATTCAGTTTTGAATCTACTAGATAGTGATCTCCTGGGCCTGCCATTCCTCAGATTCTTGGTGTGCTGGAAGACTGTTATTCTTTTTTTTTTTGCCTTTTTGGGGGGCAATTGGGGTTAAGCAACTTGCCCAAGGTCACATGGCTAGGTTTTTATTTGTCTGTGCATTGTGTCTGAGGCCGGATCCGAACTCAGGTCCTTCTGACTCCAGGGCCGACGCTCTACTCACTTCGCCACCTAGCCTCCCCAAGACTGTTATTCTTGGTGGAGAATAGAATTTCCCAGCACAGCCAAACCAGCTTCAAGACCTTCTAGGGTTTGAAAGAGGTGACTTCTCAAGGTGGGAGAGGAGAATGGGTGCATATAGTATGTAGGTATTTATGCAGAAGGATATAAAGGAAAGACTACTGGGTTTGATATCAGAGGTCCTGGGTTTGAATCTTCTTTCTGCTAACTTCATACCTGTGTGACATTAGATTCAAGTACCTTTACTGCTCTGAGCCTCGGTTTCCTCACCTATAATGTGAGGGAGATAGATTAATTGATCTCTAAGGTAATTTCTAGCTCCAAATCTTATAATTTTCTTACTTTTGTGACTGTGTTTCTGCAGATATGAACCAGCATTGACTGAAAGTGAAATAATAGCTCATATTCATATAAAGCTTTAAGGTGTATCCACCTCCTCCTCACCCTCATCCCTGCCTATGTAAACTCCTCAAAGGCAAAAATTGTTTCATCAGTTTGTTTTGTAATCCTGTCACACAGTAGGCAGTTAAACCACTTGTTAGATTTGCAAAGTACTTGATCTCACTTAATCCTCACCTCAGCTCTGTGGGTGTGGGTATTATTATAACCCCCATTTTATATATGAAAACAAAATCCAGCCTCATGGAGGTTAATTGCTTTGCCCAGAGTTCCAGAGGCATGGCTGGTAAGTATCTGAGGCTAGAAATTGAACTTAGTTATTCCTGATTCAAAGTTCAAGACTCTATTCACTGTATATTCTTTTGTGGTGTTTTTTCCCAGGCTTACATAAACATGTAATACCTCTTCACTCTGGGAGGAGTCATATAACTTTACAGATGCATCTCACAATGTTTCTTTAGCTCCTCTTACAATCTGAAACAGGAATTTTTGTTTTGTTTTGTTAATTAGGGGAAAAAAACCCTAATTTTCAAAGCATCCCTCATCCAACCCTAACAGTTAAACTGTCCCTTACCTGGGCTGGTGTTCTAAATATTAGAGTAGGGGGAAATAATGACCTTTGGTTTGGCATTTCTGCTTTGAAACTACAGGATTTGTTGATATTTACACACAGGGATACAAAAGTAAACACATGACCTATGTTTTGTGGCTTGTCAAGTTGAGTGTGCCTTCTATGTCCCAAGCTCTGTGCTAAGTGTTGGGGATACAAAGAAAGGTAAAAACAGTCCTTATACTCAACAATCTCAGTCTAATGAGAGAAACAACATGCAAACAACTATGTATGAATAATATATATGTATATATATACATATATGTATATGATAAATTTGTTGGTCATGGTTGTGCTGGTAGAAATGACTATTAGCACTCTTACCAATACCAATAATAATTTTAGAGAGATTTTCAAAGCTCTTTCAGGACAATTCAATTCAACAAACAACTAGTTAGCACCTACTGTCTTCAAGGCTGAAGGAGATTCAAAGTTTAACTTGGTGCTAAGGGAGATAAAAAAGATTAAGCTAAAACTTTACCCTTGAAACATGAAGCTTATAGTCTAGTAGGGAGTTACACACAAAGTAACTAGAGGTGACAATGTACACCTGTAGAGATATGCACACAGTAGGCATTTGTTTTCTTCTCACAAGAAACTTTGAATTTTGACCCACATTTTTCAAAGGAAACAGCTTGGAAGCGATCAAAGCAGCTTTACCTTAATTAGACTTAAGGTTCTACTCTGCCTAATATTCCAATCTCCCTTCCCTTGCCCTTTCTTGTATATAGGCTTCCTTTAGATTTTGTATCATTAGAGAACACCTCATTCTGCCTGTTGTCTCTGTTACATTTGTCCATAACACCATATATAAAGTTTTGCCTACAGCAACAATAAAATACATTTGATGAAACAAAGTAGATGGCCATTGGTTTGGTTGTGGTTAAAGGAATTGTGACAAATGGATAACATGTAATATTATTGCTCCACAAGAAACACTATCAAAGAGGGACAGGATCAAAGTAGGGAATGGACCAGGTGGGAGGTGAGACGGGTGGGAGGGAAATATAAGCAGTCTTTTACAATATATCTACTATGGTGATGTTTTGCATAGCTATACATGTACAACACATATTGAATTGCTTATCTCCTCAGAGGGAGTGGGTGACAAGGGAGGAAGGGAATGGATCTGAAAATCGAAGTTTTAAAATTAAATGTTTCATAAGATGTCCAGGCATTGGGGCTCAGAGATTCACCTTGCCCTAATGGCAAAATCGAAGGGGATATGGGAGAAGATATGGGAGAGAGCATATTGGATGAGGGGATATGTAGTGGGACTGCTATTCTGGGGTGGTGGGTAGAGAAAAAATGGGGGAAAATGTAACTCATACTCTGGTGGAAATGAATGATGTAAACCAGAAGTTAATAAAGCATTTGTTTAATTAATAAAAAGAAACAGTGAATAAGAATATAGAGGAATGTGGGGCAACAGGGCAAAGTGATGTAAGTAAAACCAGGAAAGCAATGCATAGAAAAACTACAGAAATGTAACTGAAAAGAATAGCAACTAAACCCACCACTACCACCTAAAACAGAAGGCTGCGAAGTTATAATATTCAAAACTGACCTTAAGAAGAGATGAGAAAATGACTCCTTCCTTAAAGTGGGAAGGCTGCAGATGTGGAACACTGCAGAGATTGTAAGTCCCTTTTGATTTGTTGGTTAGGTTTAACCACTGTTAAATTTTTCAGAGAGCATTTACAGCTCAGAAGTCCGTAAACTCTACGAGTCAGGGCTTGAGTTATTTTTGCTTAGACTTAAGAATAAGATAGAGAACAAAATTCAGATCAAACTTTAAAATGTTCCCTATATACAATCTCACCCCAGGTCCCCCAGCGTGAGATAAGTCGATTGTTAATCCACTTCTATATTTGAAAATAAAGGTGATGTAGAAAGGAAAAATACCAACAAATTTTTTAATGCTCCCAATTACAAAAGCTTATCAAGTACTAACTTTTCATGGTGTATCGTTGCTAATATTTCATTTACACACGAAGCTGAATAAAATTTTGCGTCTGTTGAAAATATCTTCGATTTGGAATTCGTGCCTAGAAAAGGAAATGTGCTCTACTTCCCCCATCCTCCCATCTCAACCTTTTCTGTTGGGAAGCTAACGCCTTTTCTTTCCAGGCTTCTTTTGTACGTTGCCGGGATCCGGCAGATGTCGAGCTAATCTCTTCTTCCCTCTCGCCTCACCCGCTAACTCCGCTGGTTGCAGTTAGTTGCAGTGCGGTTCAGCCCCAGATGGTGAGCAACGCGGACAAAAGGTAGGGTGCATCACTGTCATTTTTCCTGCTCTTCTTCTTTTAAAAGCCAGGTGGCGCCAACTTTCAGCCAGCCCCTTCTTGAACTTGAGATTGCTACAGTGTCAAGTGAAGTTTTGGATTTTTTAAAATTATTATTATTACAAAAGTAGACGATGGATGATGAACACACTTGGGAGGGACTCTCCGATTCTGTTCACCCTTTATAAACTAAGAGGTGCTAGTGGGGTTTTTCCCCCTTTCAACACTAGGACTTTAAAATTCATCAGCTGGTGAAAATCTGTCCTACATGCCTCATGAAGTCAGGTGGAAAGGATATCATTTAACTAGTGGGACGTTCTGGATGTCTTGGTGGGTTTTGAATAGGGAAGGGTGCAAGGAGGAAGGAAGTTAGGAGAAGTTAAATTCTGCAACGAGTATTTTTTATCTGGGGATTGATAGGTACATATTCATCTGTATCTCTGCAAACACTTGGTGTAGAGCAAAGAAAACCTCCCTTGGAATTGGAAAAGGTTCCAGCCCTACCTTTTCCAAGTTACTAGCTGTGTGCTAGTTTTAATTTCCTCATCTTTAAAACAAACGAATTCACCTACAAGATCTGTAATCTCTCTCCCAGTCCTAACATTCTGGGCCACAGAAACTCTGAGAGGATCATAAGACCACAGTCTTAAAGCCAGAAAAGAATTCAGAAGTCAATTAGTCCAACCCCCTCATTTTACCGATGAAAAAAATGAGATCTTGATGGGTTTTTAAATACAGAGGAGGGTCACACAGGTAGTAAATAGCAGAGCTGGAATGTTAACTAACTTTCATGACCAGAGTCACACAACTAGTGACTGTGTGGGTGGAGATTCAAACCCACATCTGACTCCTATACCAGGCTTTGTTCACTATCCAAAGATGTTCATTGAAGAGATGTGCATTGTGCAAGCCTGTGATAAGGAAAGAGCACGCCTCTAGTATTTAAGAAGCAACATCTTATGAAAGGGGGAGAATTGCATTTTTATTTCTCCCCCTCCCTATTTTTTCATGAAGTTTTTTAAAAATCCATTTTAGTGCCAGTGCTATAAGTAAAGGGATGAGCACAAAAGAGCCTACAAAGGCAGAGCAGCAAGAGCACAGAAAGAAATGTGTTTGAATTCTAGCTTTCCTTACTGCCTGTGTGACCTTGACCTACCGAATCAACTCCCTTCTATATGTCTGTTTTCTCCTCTGTAAAATGAATGGGTTTGACTATGCAATTGATAAGGTTTCTTCTAGCTCTAAATCTGTGACCCTTTAATTGCAATAATTGCATCAGTGTACTTGTTACCCTTTCTTCACTAACTTGAGTGGAGCCAAACTTGAAAGAGTTATCAATCTATATATCAAATTCTGCCTCTTTATTGGTGCTACCATTGTAAATCATCACCCAATTAAGATGAATTCAATAAAAATAACTCTGAGCAGTCACTGGGATACTAATAGAATGGAGTTGGTATTGTGGCCAATAGAATGATTGGATTTTAATTGAAATGACAGGGCACACCCACAGAAACCATTCAACATTTTTAGTAAATGATGGTAATAATGATGACATTGCTTTATTCATGTTGCTCCTACTTATATTAATGCTGACAGTATCTTTGCTACAATATGAAATGTATGAATTCCATACTCTGGGTTTAGGACCAAACATCTGAAAAACTCCTGAAGCCTGATGGTGCTACATGTTGACTTATGGAGGGTGTGTGACTTCATGGTCATGTGACCCAGGATGACACCACAAGCAAAATATCACAAGGAAGAGGACCTTTTTTGACTACCTTGAAACCGAGTGGTCTGAATATGGATTCAGAAACCTGCCTGTTTGCTGATAGACACATCCTGCCCAAATGTGGAAAAAACATTAAGGGCAAAAACATTCAAAACCAATTGAAATGTCATCACACTTTGAAAGAGAGCCAGTAGCAATATAAATATGAAGCCATCTGCACTTCAATTCAGTTCAACTCAACTCAACTGGGTTAGATCTGTGAGAGGTAGAAGGAAAACACAGGCCTGACCTTACTGCATAGTAAGGGAGATTAGACACATGCAGAAAAATCTATTGTACAAATTAGAGTATAAGTTCAAAGTAGTGGTTCAAATGTTATTTTTACAATTCCAAGAGGGAAAAGATTACTCTACTAGTTTCAAAATTCAGGGAAAAAAACTTCATGGCAAAGGCAGCATTTGAGTAAGGCTTTAAAAAGAAATGAAAATTTCAATGGGAAAGCAGATGTGAGGATTGAAGTGGGGGAATGCAGAAGAAAAAAGTGAAGAATCTTAGGATTTGGGGCTGGAGGAGAATTAAATTTAATCTCTTCATTTTACAGATAAATATTTGAGATGCAGAGAAGTTAAGTAACTTTCTCAAGGCCACACAGTATAGCTAACATTTGAATCCAGGTTCTCTGATTCAGTATAGACAGAAGATAGACTGAATAAAGGCAAGGGGAATGGAGGGGAGGAAGGAAGAGAGCAGAATGAGAATGGGGGAAGGTAAAGATCTAGGTGGGTTAGAATATATATAGGCTATATGGAGAGAACGAGTAAAACAAGACTTGAAAAGTAGGTGGGAGCAAGGTTGTAGAGATTCTTGAATGTCAGGTTGAAGATATCAGATATGTTTGATAAGTAATGGGGAGTCATTGAAAGAGTTCAAAAAGAAAAGTGATATGACCTGAATTATGTGTATATGAAGAAAACTACCTAGGTAATGATGTTTAAATTGAGAGAAGGGAGAAAATAATCTAGATTAGTGGCAGGACCCCTGTGGAGCATATATTGATTTAGAAAACTGCAAAATAACATTAATTATATTTTATTGTGCTTTCATTTATTTTGTTAAACATTTCCCGATTATACTTTATTCTGATTGGAGTTACTCTATGTCCTCTACAGCAATTTTGGCAGTGAGTTTGACCCCTCTGGTCTAGGCCATAGATACTGAGGACCTGAAATAGTTGGTACAATTGGGAGTGGAAGGAGAAGAATGGTTTCAAAATATATTGGGAAGTAGAATTTACAGGACTTTGGGGGCATGAATGAAAGGGAAGAGACAAAGGTATTTAATTTACTGTGCGATTTTAAGGCAATCTAAGGGGGAGAGGCTAGGAGTGGTCATCAAGTGAAATAAAGAGAAAGAAGAGAGAAAGATTTAGGATTAGAAATAATTAGTTCAGTTTGAGACATGTAGCATTTGAGGTGTGGGGGCAATCCCCAAGTAGAAATAGCCAAGCAGGCAGTTAGAAATTTGGGACTGGAGCCCAGATGAGAGGTTAGGTCCTCACTTACAGATTTGGGAGTCATTTACATTGAAGTGATAATTGAAGCCATGGGAATGGATGAGATCACTAGAGAAAAAAGAGAGAGGGAGAAGAAAAGTTGCTTTGCCAATTATATTCAATGAAACCCCCAAAAGGGTGTAACCCAGGCTGGAGTAGGGGAAAGTAGGGACAGAGCTGTCAAGCATATAAAGATGTAGCCATAAAATAAGTATGTTTAGGGCTTCCATATTGGAGGCCCCCTGAATTACCCAGAGATATATACTTTGATCATTTACAGCTGTCTCCACAAAAGTCCTACTCTGAAGCTTTACTGTGTGTAGAGGTGAGCCCTGGTCTTTTGAAAGCTCTGAAAGTAGATTACAAATTCTAGCAAGTTATGTCAAACTGTCTGCCACCTTAAGTCTAGCCTAGCTAGAAAGAAGTTCATCCCAGAAGGATGGCCACTAAATGAAATAATGGTTAAAGTGAGGAACTGAGAGTCTGGAAGACATAGTTTTCACATCCTGCCTTTGATACTGACTGATGTGTGACCAAAGGCCACTTAGTTTACTTCTCTGAGGCTCAGTTTTGTGGTTGTTCATTTGTCTTCAATTCTTCATGACCCAATTTGGGGTTTTCTTGGCAGAGATACTGGAGTTGTTTCCCATTTCCTTCTCCAATTCATTTTACAGATGAGGAACTGAGGCAAACAGGGTTAAGTGACTTGCCCAGGGTCACATGGCCTCTGGTCTGAATCTTCCTGACTTCAGGCATGACACTCTATCCACTGAACCACCTAGCTTCCCAATTTTTTTCATCTGTAAAGTAAGGTTATTTGATTAGATGACCTGCTCTAAATCTATGATCCTATTTTTTTTCCTGGCATGGTAATCCAGAAAATAGAGACAAATAAAAATGTTTTTCAATCTTACATGGGTCCCCCTCTTCCTTCTGATTATGGTAGAGTGGCAAAAAAGGAGGGAAAAGGCTGCTAAGAATCATGGTTTTAGAATATTCATGAAAAACAGTAACAAGACTAAAGGTAATTGCAACTTAGGTGCCAACTGCTGCAGAGAGTGAAGACATAAAGAAATTATTTGAAGAACTTGACAAAATACCAGAAACCAAGTCAACATATAACCCAATGTTTGGATATGAGCCTTTTAATAGAGAAGCTAAGCTGCAAAACTCTACTGCTTCCCCTTCCCCCCCCCCCCCATTTAACTGTTTGCTTTCTTATTTTGATAACACGAGTTTTGTTTATGCAAATAACATACTAGTTTGGGGTCTTAAAATGAAAGAGATCAAATTAATCAGAAATTTAGAGATTATTCAAGGAAATGTTAGGATCACATCATATTGCAGTTGGAAGAAATGTTAAAGACTATGTAGTTCAACTTCCTCATTTTGCATATGAGGAGACTGAAGCCCACCTAAGTTTAAGGACCTGTCCAAAGTCACATAGCTAGTATGTATCAAAGGCAGAATTTGAACCCAGGTCCAATAACTCCAGAGCTAACATGCTTTCCACTGTATCACTCATTTTCCAAAGTTTCACTTTCTTTTATTTTTGTATTAAGTATGATTTATTGTAATCACTTTTTATGCATATTTGTTTTTATAATGGTCATCAATTTTTTTAGTTTACATCATTTGTTTCCACAAGATTTGAGTTACAAATTTTCTCCCTAATTTTCCCTTCCCACCACCCCAAAATAGGGTTCCCACTGAATATCCCCTCCCCCAATTTGCTCTCTCCCATATCTTCCCCAACTCCCCCTTCGATTCTACAGTAGGGCACAATGGATCTCTATGCCCTAGTGCTTGTATATCTCAATTCCCAGTTACATGTAAAATATTAATAATAATATGTATATATATTTTTAAACATTTGATTTTAAAACTTTGGATTCGAGATTCTTTCCCTTCCTCCCTTGTCACCCACCTTCACTGGGAAGATAAGCAATTCAATATAGGTTGTATGTGAGTAGCTACGCAAAACATTTCCATAGTGGATATATTGTGGAAGACTGACTATATTTCCCTCTATCCTATCCCACCCCCACTTGTTCTATTCTCTACTTTGATCCTTTCCCCTTTCAAAAGTGGGTGCTTCCAATTTCCCTCCCCCCCCCACAGCCTGCCTTCCCTTCCGTTATCCCTCCTCTCTTCCCCTTCCCCTCTAGTCTCCTGTAGGGTGATAACCCCTATTTAATGTGTATATCATTCCTTTCCTAAGCCAAATTCAATGAGAATAAGGTTGACTCATTCCCTTTTGCCTTCCTGTTCTTCCCCTCCATTGTAACAGTTTTCCCTTGCCTCTTCTATAAGAGACAATTTACCCCATTCTGTCTCTCCCCTTCTCCTCTCATTATATTCCTCTCTCACCTCTTAATTTCATGTTTTAAGTATCATCCCTTCTATTCAATTGGTCCTGTGCCCTCTGTCTATGTATACCTGTAGACATATATACACATACATATGTATTCATATGCCCATATACCCTCCTATATAGACATATATATGCATGCATACCTATACACACATATACATATACACACACACACACATATATATACACACACACACACATATACATTTCTATTCCCTTCAACTATTCTCATACTGAGAAAAGTTTCATAAGTTACAATTATCATTTTTCCATGTGGGAATATAAGCAGTTCAACTTTGATAAGTTCCTTATGATTTCTTTTTCCTGTTTACCTTCTCAAGCTTCTCTTGCTTCTTGTATCTGAATGTCAAATTTTCTATTCAACTCTAGTTTTTTCATCAAGTCCTCCTTTTTTCATCAAGCTTAAAAGTCCTCTATTCCACTGTATGACCATATTTTCCCCTGGAAATTGATACTCAGTTTTGCTGGGTAGGTGATTCTTGGTTTTAATCCCAGCTACTTTGACCTCTGGAATATCATATTCCAAGCCCTTCAATCCCTCAGTGTAGAAGCTGCCGGGTCTTCAGTTATCCTGATTGTGTTTTCACAATATTCAAATTGTTTCTTCCTGGATGCTTGTAATATTCTCTCCTTGAACTGGGAATTTAGGAACCTGGTTATAATATTCCTAGGAGTTTTCTTTTGGGGATCATTTTTAGGAGGTGATGGGTGGACTCTTTCAATCTCTATTTTGCCCTCTGGTTCTAAAACATCAGGGCTATTTTCCTTGAGCATTTCTTTAAGGATGATTTCTAGGGTTTTGTTTTGTTTTGGGGGGTTTTTTGCTTTTTTTTTGTAGGGTGAAGGTAGGGCAGTTGAGGTTAAGTGACTTGCCCAAGGTCACACAGCTGGTTTTTTATGTTAAGTGTCTGAGGTCAGATTTGAACTCAGGTCCTCCTGACTCGAGGGCCAGTGCTCTATTCACTATGCCACCCAGCAGCCCCACTAGGTTCTTTTTTTGATCATGGTTTTCAGGTAGTCCAATAATTGTAAAATTATCTCTCCCGGATCTATTTTCCAGGTCAGTGGTTTTTCCAATGAGATATTTCACATTGCCTTCTATTTTTTTTCATTTGTTTGGATCTGTTTAATAGTATTTTGATTTCTCATAAAATTCCCATTTACTCCAATCTAATTCTGAATGAATGATTCTCTTCAGTGAGCTTTCGCGATTCTTTTTCCGTCTGGCAAACTTCGTTTTTTAAGGCATTCTTCTCATTGCCTTTTTGAGACTCTTTTTGCCATCTGAGTTATTCTATTTTTTAAGGTGTTATTTTCTTCAGTTAAGTCGTTGACTCTGATTCCATAATTTTCTTGCATTGTTCTCATTTCTCTTCCCAATTTTTCTTCCACTTCTCTTATTTGATTTTCAAAATCCTTTTTAAGCTCCTCTATGGCCTGTAACCAGCTCGTACTTTTCTTGAAAGCTTTTGGTGCAGGAGTTCTGACTTTACTGTCTTCCTCCTGTTCCATGCTTTGATCCTTTTTGTCCCCAAAATAGGAGTGTAAAGTTGGGTTGTTCTGTTTGTTTTGCTTACTTTGCCTGCTCATGTTGCCACTTAATTACTTGATTTTTGGGCTTTTTGTCACAGTAGAACTCTGCTGCCAGAAATGGGAGCTTTATCCCAAATGCTTGGGTTTTCCCAGATGCCAAAGATATTAGTTGGGTGTCCTTTCTGAAGCCTCCACATTCTCTGGCAAGCTGGCCATGTACCCCAGAACCTCCACTCAATACAGCAATCCAGATCCAAGCAGGTTAAAGCAAGAGTGATTACCCCTCTGGTAATCCAAGACTGGTCGCTTAATCCCCCTACAATTTGCAGACCAGGAGCCAAAGCTGCCAGGTAGCAGCTACTGTGGTGGCACCTCAGCTGCTACTCGCCTGGGGGCAAAGGCCAGATTGCTCTGAATTCCCAGGTCCCAAAGTCCACACTGCACTGACCTCTGACTTTGTCCTTGGCATCTATGGGTTGATAATTCTGGAAACCGCCACAGCTACTGGTGATCTGAAGTCCCTGGAGCTAAGACCTCAGGCTGGAGCAGGGCTGGGGTCTGTTCCCAGATCACTGTGCTGGCCACTTGCTGCCAGCCTGCCAGGCTGTCCTCAGTGAGAGGTTACCTTCTCTGTGTCATTTTGTGGGTTCTGTAGCTCCAAAGTTTGTCTAGAGTTTTTTTTTGGGGGGGGGGGGTTGGGTTTTTGTTTTTGTTTTTTCTTTTTGGAGGGCAATTGGGGTTAAGTAACTTGCCCAAGGTCACATGGCTAGGTTTTTTTGTTTGTGTGTGTTAAGTGTCTGAGGTCAGATACGAACTCAGGTCCTTCTGACTCCAGGGCTGGCACTCTACTCACTGCGCCACTTAGCCGCCCCTAGGGTCATTTTTTACAAGGATTGGGGGAGGTGGGAGTTGGAGCTGTGGGGAAGTCCTATTTCTACTCTGCCATCTTGACTCTGCACTGCCCCCCCCCCAAGTTTCGCTTTCTAAAGTGGAAGAAGATGATGGGAAAATAACCCAGAAAAAAACTTTATCATGAGAATCCACTATGGCTTATCATCCCAAGAGCACTTATAAATGAAACTGGAAATAGGACCAAAAAATGGTATAAAATGAAACATATTTTTCAAGCATTTCAATGGTATTTTATTCTCATCATAGATGAAAATAGAACAATTGATTTTCAACTCTAAATACTATGAGAAAGTGAAAGTGTAATTTTTCTTCAACGATAATTTTCTTAATTCAATTTTATTTTATTTTCTATTCCAAATTCTCTCCCTTGACCTATCTCCTCCACCATCCATTGAGAAGGCAAGAAATACTAAACCCACTGCAAATATGAAATCAAGAAAAACAAATTTCCACAGTATCTATGTAATGGGGAAAATCAAGAAAAAGGAAAAAAAAACATATGCTTCAATCTGCACTCCATCAGTTTTCTATCTGAAGGTGGATAGTAATTTTCATCATGAGTCCTTTGGAATTGTGGCCAGTCATTGTGCTGATCAGTTACTAAGTCGTTTACAGGTAATTATCTGGTTTTTTAAATCTTATATTTATTTTTGTTACATTTTAAGTTCAGAGTTGAAACAATTTTTAGTTGAATCTCTAGGATTTTCCAAGAATATGATTATATTATCTGCAAAAAGAGATGGTTTCATTTCCTCATAGCCCATTCTGTTTTCTTCCATTTCTTTTTCTTCTCTTGTTATTGTTATCATTTCTAGTCCAATATTAAGGAATACTGGTAATAATGGGCATCCTTGTTTCACTACTGATCTAAATGGGAAGGCTTCTAGTTTATCCCTGTTACAGATAATGCTTGCTGGTGGTTTTAGGTAAATGCTTTTTATTATTTTAAGGAAAAACCCATTTATACCTATGTTTCCTAGTGGTTTGTTTTTTTTTTTTTTGAGGAATGAGTGTTGTATTTTGACAAAAGCCTTTTCTATATCTATTGAAATAACATGATTTTGATGCTTCTGTTATTGATATAATCAATTATGTTAATACTTTTCCATATATTGAACCAGTCCTGCATTCCTGGTGTAGATCTTCTTTGGTTACAAGGTATAACCATTGTGATAAATTGCTGTAGTTCCCTAGCTAGTATTTAATTTAGGATTTTTGCATCAATATCCATTAGTGAAATTGAGCTATAATTTTCCTTCTCTGTTTTTGTTATTCCTAGTTTATGTATCAGCACTATATTTGTTTTATAAAAGGAGTTTGGCAGGACTCCTTTGCCTATTGTTCCAAATAATTCATTTAATATTGAAATTAGTTGATTTTACATGTTTGGTACAATTCACTTGTAAATCCATCTGGTACTAATGATTTTTTTCTTAGGAAGTTCATTTATGACATACTCAATTTCTTTTTTCTAAAATAAATTTATTTAGATATTCTATTTTCTCTTCTGTTAATCTGGGCAATTTATAACTTTGTAAATATTCTTCCATGTCACTTAAATTGTTAAATTTATTAGAATATAATTGGGCGAAATAACTCCTAATAATTTGTTTAATTTCATCTACATTAGTGGTATATTTACCTTTTCATTTTTGATACTAATGATTTGGTTTTCTGATCATTTTTGCATCAATATTCATCAGGGAAATTGGTCTATAGTTTTCATTGTCTGTTTTTGCTCTCCCTGATTTAGGTATCAATACTCTATTTATATCATAGAAGAAATCAGGTAGGACTTTTAACTTATCTTTTCAAACAGTTTATGTAGTATTAGAATTATTTTTTTCTTTAAGTGATTAATAGAATTTATTTATGAATCTATCTGTTATTAAGGTTTCTTAGGGAACTCATTTACGGCTTAGCATTTTATTTCCTATTCTGTTTTCTGCGCAATTTATATTTTTATAAATATTGATCCATTTCATTTATATTGCCACTTTTATCGACCTATAGTTGGGCAAAATATCTTCTAATAATTGCTTCTATTTTATCTTTAATGGTTGTTAATTTCCTCTTTTCCAGAACTTTGATAGTGGTCATTTGATTTTCTTCTTTCTTTTTATTTCAATCAAATTATGCAGCAGTTTATCTATTTTATAGACTTAAAAAAAACCAGCTCCCAATTTTATTTGTTAGTTCTTTTTATTAATCTCTCTTTTGATTTTTCAGTATTTCAATTTTGCTGTTTTGTTGGGGATTTTCAATGTTCCTTTTCTAGGTTTTTTCATAGGCTCACGCCTAGTTTGTTGATTTGCTCTTTCTTTTTTTTATTAATGTAAGCATTTAGTGATATAAATTTTTCCCTAAATACTGCTTTGAATGCATCCCACAAATTTTGTTTTGTTGTTATCTCATTTTTGTCATTATCTTTAAGGAAATTATTGGTTGTTTCTATGATTTGTTCTTTGACCTACTTATTCTTTAGGATGAGGTTATTTAGTTTCCAATTAACTTTTAATCTATGCTTCAGAAGCCCTTTGTTGGATGTAATATTCATTGCAACATGATTAGAAAAAGATACATTTAATACTTTTGCCTTTCTGCATTTGTTTGCTAAGTTTTTATGCCCTAGAATATGATCAGTTTTTGTGAAAGTGCCATGAATATAGCAGAGAAATAGGTATACTCTTTCTCTTCCCATCCAATATTCTCCAGAGGTCTAGTAATATCTAAGATTTCTAAAATTATATTTATCTCTATAACTTCTTTCTTATTTACTTATGGTTAGATTTATCTTCCACTATTATAGTTTTACTGTCTATGTTCTCTTGTAACTCATTTAACTTTTCTTTCAAGAAATTGGATGCTATATTTTTGATGTATATATGTTGAGTATTGAAATGAATTTTTTGTCCATGATACCTTTTAGCAAAATGTGGTTTTCCTATTTATCTCTTTTAATTAAGCCTATTTTTTTGGATTCTGGTTTCTAATCCATTCTGCTATTCTCTTCTGTTTTATGGGTGAGTTCATCCCATTCCCATTCCCATTCCCAGTCATGGTTGCTGTGTATTTTCCTCCATTCTATTCTCTTATATTTATCTTTCTCAGGGTTACCCTGTCCCATCAAGAGTCTATTTTGCTTCTGACCACTTTGTCCCTTAAATTACCATCCTTCTAATATTCCCTTTCTCTTAACCCCTTTCCCTCCTGCCTTCCTGTCAAGTAAGATTGCTTTCTATGCCTAACTCTATGTATATGTATTCTTCCCTTCTTGAACTAGTTCAGATTAAAGTGAGGTTCAAGTGTTGTTTACTCCCCGACTCCAATTCTCCCTTGCATTGCATAAACCCTTCTTTGTATGTCCCATTTACTTCAGATCATTTCCCTCATTCTTCTGCTCCTTTCTCCCTTTCTCAGTGCATCCCTCCTTCTCACTTTTCCATTTTAAAAAAAGTAATTCCAGCATAAGAGAATCATACCCAGGCCCTCAGTCTTAATAAATTCCCTCGAAGACACCTGTTGACAATAAAGTTCTTAGGGGTTACATTATCATATTCCCATATAATGATGTAAAGGGTTTAACTTTATTTAGCCCATTATGACTTTTGACTCATATTTCTTTTTATGCTACTATTGAATCTTTTGTTTGGATGTAAGATTTTTTTTTGGAGAGGGGAGGGCAGGACAATTAGGGTTAAGTGACTTGCCCAAGGTCACATGGCTAGTAAGTGTTAAGTGTCTGATTTTAAACTCAGGTTCTCCTGACTGCAGGGCCAGTGCTCTATGCACTGTGCCACCTAGCTGCCCTCTGGTTGTAAGATTTTCTATTTACCTTTCATCTTTTCATCTGGAATACTCAAAAGTCCTCTATTTCATTAAATATCTATTTTCTGCCCTGTAGGATTTTATTGAGTTTTGCTAACCAGGCTACTCTTGGTTGTACTCCTACCTCCATTGCCTTTTGCAAGTCCTCTGTTCCTGTGAGGAATAGTTGCTAAATCTTGGATGATTCTGACTGTGACTCCACAATACTAAAATTCTTTCTTTCTGGATGCTTACAGTATTTTCTTCTTAACCTAGGAGTTCTAGATTTTGATTATAATATTCTTAGGAGCTATAATTTTGATATTTCTTTCAGGAGTTTCTTTGGATTTCACTTTGCCCTCTAGTCATAAGAAATCTGGGGAGTTGTCCTTTATATTTCTTAAAATATGATGTCTAAGCTCTTTTTTTTTGTTTGTGACTTTTTGGTAATCCAGTGATTCTTAAATTATCTCTCCTTGATCTATTTTCCAAGTCAGTTGTTTTTCCTGAAACATTTAATATTTTCTTCTATTTTTCAGTCGTTTGATTTTGTTTTATTGTTTCTTGATGCCTTATGGATTCATTAGCTTCCACTTGGCCCATTTTAATTTTTAAGGATTTACTTTCTTCAGTGAGATTTTATACCTCTTTTACCAAGCTATTAATTTTTTTTGTAATTTTCTTGCATGACTCTCATTTCTTTTCTCAGTTTATACTCTACTACTCTTATTTGGGTTTTAAAAGCTTTTTTTTGCTCTTTTATATATATTTCTTTAACTCTTCTATGAATCCTTGTTGGTCTTTACACAATCTGCATTTTTCTTTGAAGTTCTACTTGTAGATATTTTCTTTTGTTTTTCTTTTTTGGAGGGCAGAATGCAGGGCAATTGGGGTTAAGTGACTTGCCCAAGGTCACACTGCTAGTTTTTGTGTTAAGTGTCTGAGGTCAGATTTGAACTCAGGTCCTCCTGACTCCAGGGCCAGTGCTCTATTCACTGCACCACCTAGCCACCCCTACTTGTAGATATTTTCAAGTCATTTTCTTCTATGCTTAAGCATCTGTGTAAACATGTGGCTCTTTATGATCAGGTTCTTTTTTTGTTGGTCTCTCATTTTTCCATTCTACTTATTGACTTTGGACTTTATGTTAGTGTTGAGCTCTGCTCCTCTCTGAGTGAGGAATGACTGGGTTGAACTTTTGTCTTTTTATGTTCTTCTTCTTCATGGTTCAGTCTGGGGTCTTGTAAGTGTTCAGTGCTTCTAAAGTAGTATGATCTGGGGAAAGATCTATTCCTTGCCCTCCTGGTCTGTGCTTTGCAAATTCTTAACCCATGTGCAGATCTCTTGGCTTGTGTATGGTTGAGTGGCTGGACCCAGTTGTTATTAGGCCACTAAAAAGTTTTGCAGGTTCAGGCTCCCCTTGGTTTTGGTCTTTTGCCCTGGTTTATTTGACTTCAGGCTTATTGGCCAGGCTAAAGGTTAGAACTGTGTCCCCACTCTACTCTTATACCCAGAGTCCTACAGCTATGTTTCTGGAACTTATGCCTTATTCCTTACACAGGTAGTGCTGTGATCTCTTTCATCCACTCTCCTTTCTGCCCTGGAACCACTGTGACTCAGGTCTGGATTATGGACAACAGAGTTGCTAAATGGTATGTGTTCCTGTTCCCAGTGCTAATACAGGGATCCATTGGGATTTCCTTCTGCCCAAGTATGTCCATCCCTAGCATTTAGTTTCCTTAATATCCTTAATATCCCTGGGCACTAGAATTCTACTTGCTGCTACCATTACCCACTGCTATTCTATTACTGCAACAACTATTTTACTGTTCTCCTCAGCAATCCCCATCCCAGTGTCCACAGACTTCTCTATCTTCCTAAATTGCCATGGGCTGGAAAAATCACTCATTTTTCTTTGGCTTCCCCAATCTAAATCCAGTCTGGCACATTTTGTAGGTTGTTGTAGAGGAATTTGGAGAGAAGCTGAGGTGAAATGGCAACCTTTCACTCTGCCATCTTAGCTCTGCCGCTAAAATGTAATTTAAAAAATTTATATCAGCAGAAGTGCTCAAACTCGACCAAATACTTGCAAAAAAAAATCCATACTTGGGGTAACAGGATTTAAAATATACTTATGTATTTTCATTCTATCTCAAAGAAGAGAAGATCCTAATATCTTGGGGCAAAAAAAATTACAGATAGCATTGTCTCCAAAAAAAGTGTCTAAGAAGAAAAGCTTACCTATATAAAATATTTATTAAAATAATCTACATATTTTTGCAGGCATCATTGATGAAAATGTAAGTGAGAAATAAGCAGGAGTTGAGAAAAAACAGAGTGCTAGTTTGGGAAGTGATTGGCATTTTAGGACCCACTTCACACAGGTAGAAGCATGCACTCTTATCCAGGAAGAGCATTTAGGAACCATTAAGGTCTTTGAACTAGAAGATACAACTGAGTTCTTAAAAAGACACACCTCAGAGTTAAGAGACACCCAACCTATGGAGACCTCAATAGCTCATTGCCAGCAATACTATCAGCCTCTCTAATCTTCAGGACCTAACAGGCATTAGTGGCACTGGAACAACAGAAAAAGGGAGAAGTAAAAAGTAGGACTGAGCTGCTACAGAAGAAAGAGTGATCAAGGAGGACCATTGTTCTCTTAGACATCTGCAACAGAAGACTCTGGGCAAAAGCATCAAGTTTACCTATCTCTTCAAGTACTAAGGGGAAGTTCCAAGGAAAATTTTGTTCCCAACTTTGCCTTCTGGTATCTGCTTGTAAAAGGCTTACTATATTTCCCTCCCACACATACCACCCCCACCTGGTCCATTCCCTACTTTGATTATGTCCCTCTTCAAAAGTGGGTGCCTCCAAGCTCCCCTCCCCCTAGCATGCCCTTCCCTCCATCATCCTCCCTCTTATCCCCCTCCCCCCCACTCTCCTGCAAGGTGCTATATCCCATTTAGTATGTATGTCATTCTCTCCCTGAGCCAAATTCAGTGAGAATATGGTTTTGCCTTTTTGCCTTCCTGTTCTTCCCCTCCCCTGCAACTACTTCCCCTTGCCTCTTCTACATGAGATAGTTTACACCCCTCTCCCCCCCACCCCGGCTCTCCCCATCTCCTCTTAATGTTGGGAATTTTCTAAGGGGCTTTGAGTAATTTTGGTTGTTTTCCTAACTTTAATTTTAATAGTTCATTATTTTTATTTTTCAAGTAACAAATATTTTTTAAATTAATCTGTGTCTCTCGTCCCCATTAAGCGATTTTTTTAATTGGAAAAAACTATCTTAATACATATCCATACTCTGACAGAAACACGTTCCTACATTAGTCATGTTTAAAAATATTTATCTTAGGGGTGGCTAGGTGGCGAAGTGAGTAGAGCTCCGGCCCTGGAATCAGAAGGACCTCAGTTCAGATCAGGCCTCAGACACTTAACACACATAAACAAAAACCTAGCCGTGTGACCTTGGGCAAGTTACTTAATCCCAATTGCCCTCCAAAAAGCAAAATATATATATATATCTTGGGGCGGCTAGGTGGCGCAGCGGCCCTGAAGTCAGAAGGACCTGAGTTCAGATTCGGCCTCAGACACAACACACACAAACCAAAAAACCTAGCCATGTGACCTTGGGGGGGGGGGGGAATATATATATATATATATATATATATATTTATCTTTTTCTGCATCACCCTCTGTCAGGAAGTGAGCGGTATGTTTCAATTTCAGTCTTTTGGTTTATCATTGCATTGATTGGAGTTCCAAAGTCTTTCAAGGTTATTTTTCTCTATAGTGCTATTGTATAAATCATTCCCTTAGTTTGGTTCACTTTGCTTTACATCAGTTCATAAAGGTATCCTACTCTCCTCAGTTTTCCATTTCATATGGCATAATAATATTCCATTGCATTCACATATCACAATTTGTTTAGCCCCGCCCAATAGGAGGGCTACTACAAAAAGAGTTGTTAGATAGATTTTTATGCCCATAAATCCTTTTCCTCTTTCTTTGATTTCTTTGGTATGTCTATTAGTGGCAGAACTGGGTCAAAAGTTATGCACAGAGTGGTAACTTTCTGGAAGTAGTTCCAAATTGCTTTTCAGAATGGCTAGACCAATTCACAGGTTCACCAACAGTGAACTAGTATATCTTTTTTCCATAGCCCCTCTAACATTTTACAATTTTCTCTTTTATTCAACTTTGCCAGTCTGATAAATATGAGATGGAACCATTTAGTTACTTTAATTTGCACTTCTCTATTAGTAATTTATTGTACTTTTCGTAGGATTGTTAATAGCTTGGATTTTTTTCTTTTGAAACTTATTCATATTTTTTGACCTTTGATCAACTGGGGACTGTCTCTTAGTCTTATAAATTTAAATCAGTACTTTTATATCTTGAAAATGAGACCTTTATCAAAGAAACCTGTTGCAAAGATTTTTCCGCCAGTTACCCTTTCCCTTCTAACTTTTACAACATTAAATTTGTGCACAAACTTTTTAATTTTACATAATTGAAATCATCCATTTTATCTTGAATGATCCTATCACTTGTTTAGTCCTAACTAAGATAAACTTGATATGAACTCTATTAAGTAGTAGAGGAAACCCTGTGGACAATGAGGAACCATTATATTCCTCTTAGCCAAAAAAACCTCCAAAAAACCCCTCAAGTTAATTTTTCATAGCAAGGGGTAGTTGATTAAACCTCCAGAGACTAAATGCGTAGGGAGCAGAGGATGTTAATGACTATCTCCTGGATAGCTGCACTTTCATTAGAATAGGATTGTCAATTTAGAGGGACTTTAGCAGTGACCTAATCCAACACCTTATTTTATAGATATGGAAACTGAGGCCCAGAAAGTGTGACTTTTACCCTATTCTTAATTTAATGAACACTCCTTCCCACCAAAAGTGGGAACATTTTCATATACAAAATAGAACAGAAAAAAATAGGATCACATATGAAGCTGAATTGAAATTCATTAGGGTTATTGATCCATAGAGGCAGGCTAGATAGCATTTTGGAAATTGTGCAATGCTTTCAATGATCCCAAGCTACTCTTTGACACAAGTATTAAATTTTCAATACCAATATTCTCTCTATTACATTATGTGACTTCAGTGAATGAATGCAAAAATACTTGCTAAGAACTTGCTTTTTTTGCAAAGCACTGTGTTATTTGTTAAAGAAACAAAAAAGCAAGACAGTCCTGCACTCAAGGGGGTCCCATTTTAATATAAGGAGACAACACATACAGTTATGGAACAATGCATCTCTAAAGAATCAAAATTGTGGGTAACCCTCAGGGTAATGGAGAGGTGAATGGTGGATCTAAAAAGACTGTAGCATATCACCAAAAGTGAGATGTATGTAAGGAGGGACATAAAAGACAAGTAGAAAGCAAAGCACAACCAAAGAACTTCATGTCTGGGTCCCTTGGCTCTAATAGGTGAGCTTTTGCCTTGTCTTTTTGGGCTCCAGAACTCCATTAACACTTTCCCTTACTGTCTCTTAGTAATTGTCCTACTCACTGATCCTACCAGAAACTGGGTCTGGGTCCCTGAGATCTAATAGTTGAGCCTGCACTCCCCACACAAGACCACCATCCTCCCTTCCTTTTTCTCCTTCCCTTTCCCTTCACAGCATTCCTTTAAGTGCTGTTTTCCCCTATCAGAATGTAAACTCCTAGAAGGCAAAAATTGTCTTGCTTGCTTATACTTGTATCCTCAGCCTTTAGCACAGTGCCTAGCCCCATAATTAGTTCTTAATAAATGATCCATCTACCTATATTTCTGTCTGTCTGCCTATCTCTCTACCAAAAAAAGGAGTTGATCATACAACAAAAAATGAGGGATGATAGGTGGACAGTCTAAGGCTTTCCCAAATATCTATTAAAGTTTAAGAAAATGAGAGGGAGATCTTTCACATATTAGTTAAAAGATTTATGAGAAGAAGTAGACAAGAATATAAAAAAGTGTGGCTAGATTATGATTGGTACTGGTGGCAGGAGATAGATGAAATCTTGGAGCCAATAAAAACTTAAGCATTTATTGCTGACAGATTACTTGCAATGCCACTTCCCATCCCCACCCCCAACAACCCCCAACCACAAAATATCTTAATGGAACACTGAGTATTTTCCTTAGCTAGTAATAGCTATCCAGAAAGAAGAAACCTAGAATCACAAAATTTCATAATTTGAAGGGACCTCAGAGGTCATCAGGGCCAACCCCAACTAAAGAAGAATCTCCTCTCCAATAAGTGGTCATCTTAGCCTTTGGTCTAAAGATCCCTAGTGAGGCATCCTATGGCAACCCAATTTCACTCTCTGATAGCTCTGTTAGAAGAATTTTCCTTATATTGAAATGACATTCGTCTTTTCGAAAATTTTACACATTGCCCCATGTTCTATCCTCCTGGATTATCCTATCTTCCTTTTCTTTTTATAAAATATATTTTATTGGTGTCTTTTGTCTTTCTATCCCTATTCTATATTCAAACTTTCCCTGTAACAACAACACCAAAAAACAATTAAGCAAAAGGATTTGATATTGTGACCTATTCTGTATATTATATGCTGTCCTAGTAGTCTCTCACTTCTCCAGTCAGGGAGGAGGTATGTTTCATTATCTGTTCTCCAGGACCTTCATTATTATATTTAATTTAAATTTTATTTTTATTTACACATTTAACAAATGTCAATAAACATGAAAATTTTGGTGTACAAAGAACAAAAAGGAAATCTGTATACAGAACTGTAAACTTCTATTTGTTTTTTAAAGTATATATTTAATTTAACATTCTAGTAACAAAATTATCCTGTTTGTGTCCTCTTCTGAACTTCATTGATTTTTTTTCAGTTCCCTTGAGACTAACTTCCTTTTAGTGATCTTTTTATTTACATTGTTGTAGGTATGTATATATATATATATATATATGCACATGCACCATAAATATATATATATATATGTATACACATGTGTGTATATAGTTCTTATGGTTCTATTTATTTCACCCTGAATCAATTCATTAAAATCTCATATTTCTCTGAATTTACCATATTCCTCATATATTACTATATAATAATATTTTGTTATCTTAATAAGCCATAGGTTTGTTTGTTTATTTTCACATATTCCCAAATCAATAGATACCAGTTCTGTTTCTTTGCTATGACGAAAAATGCTACTATGAATAACTTGGCATATGTGGACCTTTGACTTCCTTTGGGTATTGGCCTGGTAGACAGGAATTCTAGATCAAAAGACGTGGCCAGTTTAGTCACTTTTCTGGCATAATTCCAAATAAAAATCCAGAATACCTAGACCATTTCAAAAGCTCCAACAATTGTACATCTGTCTTCCCACAAACCACCCCACTGACTGTTCCCATCCCAATCTTTCCCCTCACTACTTGTCATTCATTGGACAAATAATATAGGATAATTTAGATAATTTAGACTGGGAAGGCATATTAGAGATCATCTAATTCAATCCCTCTCATTTTTTTTATTTAAAAAAATTAAGACTCATAGAGATGAATAAATTGACAAAAGTGACACAAGTCATGCAAACATGACCCTGGATAGACTTCATGAGACCACAAAGAGGCTGGCATGACTGAACAATAACAACAAGCACAGGTCATAAAGACCACATCTAGTCAAACCTAGGTTCTCTCATCAGAACCAGAATTGAGGTGGGATAAGGAGGGATTTACCTCAGGGCACCAAAATTTAGAGGAAGCTGACAGTGGTCACCAGTGTAGAAACAACTTAGTTTAGCACTTAGTTACTAAGAAACATTTAGTTAAAAAAGAAAGCTACCAGATGGCCTCACCCAAGGGGAGTACCACTATGGCCAATAGGTTAATCACAAAATAGCTCATATCTGTCAAGAGATAAATGACACTTATCACGTGCCTTGGGGAAGTAAAAGGCTGTCTGATAGCTTCCTTTTTAAACTAATCATTCCTGCTAACTAGGTCCAATGTTTAATTGTCTCCCTGCTCCTGAAGGATAATGAGCATTTCCAATGGCTTCTACATTTTGGTGACCTAAAGCAAGTCCTGGGTCATCCCACCCTGTCCTGCTCCCTCTCTACCCTACCCAATGTCACCAGCATCTTTCTTAGAGAATCCCAAGGTATTTTCCTCATCAGGACCTCGTGTCCCAAGGCCTCTCACCCTCCCAAGTGAATTTGTCTTAAGTTAAAGTGTACATTTTATAATGGTTGTCCTAGGTAAGAAAGCTGCTAGTTATGACTCCATCTCCAATTCCAAATCCAATGCTCTTTCCACTAAGCTTTGATGTCCTTTAGTATGTAATAACACCTTCCATAACAGAAAGAAATTGGCACTCCATTAATGTGGTGGCTGTTGTAGGTTACCCAACAAATAATAATCGCTGATGTTAAAAAGTTTCATTGAAATTTTTTTTGTTTTCACAACATAATCACTCTAGAATATTTACATCCCTATGAGTGTAAACATCCCTTTATTTAAAAAAATAGAATTAAGCAAAACTAGCCTACACATTGACCTTGTCTCATAGCATTTGCAAAATTGCATGTTTATAATCCTATAGGATGTGTATTTACATACTTCCTTCTCCAGGGTCAATATTTCACCCTGGGTTCTTCAAGAATATGTCAGCAGATCATGAGCCCTGGAAGGTACTATGAAATTGAAAAGACTTGAATTAATGGACCTGTGACTACATGTTCATTGACTGAGGAACAACCTAAAGGCAGAAAGCCTCATTACAAGAAGGTTGGTCACCTGGTCTCTAAGTCTCACCCAGGGAATAGAACTTCTTCCCCATTGCCTAATAGTTGGGACCAGACTCTGTGTTAAAATTAAAAAAAAAAAAAAAACTAAAACATTCCACAAAACTCGAAAAGGGAAAATCCCAGTAGCCTGGATGGAGCTGGAGAACTTTGTTGAAGGGAGCTATCTATTTCAAGTTCAGCCCTGCAGCACCAACACTCTACAAAGCACAAATTGTTGTAGCTGCCATGCTCTGATCAGCTCTTCGATGTTTAATGCAAGCCTGACAATGTCTTAACCTTTACCATGATACAGACTGATGTCATCACTCCAAGACCCCTGATATTCCCAGGTACCTGCTTTCTTCTTGACCCTAGAAATCTCTTCTCTCCCTCCAATTGGTCCTGTGCCTTAAGGTCAGGATATTATGGGAAATTGAGTCCTTTCCTTTTGGGGGGGGGAGGTGTCTGTGTGGGGTAAGCTGCAGGAAAACAGGCACATTAATGTCCCATGTTAAAGTTTTAATTGACTCAGCCATTCCAGAAAGCAACATGGAACAATGCCCCCCAAATCACTAAACTGTGCATATCCTTTATGCCCCGCAAAGAGATCAAAAAAAGAGGAAAAAGATGCTTATGTACAAACATACTTATAGCATCTCTTTTCATAAGTAGATCCTAACTGGAAACTAAGGAGGTGTCCATCTATTATGGAATGGTTGAAAAAATTATGGAATAGGAATACAATGGAACAAATACTATTGTGCCTTTTCCTTATTCCTTATTGAGCCTTTTTCTATTCCTCTCCTTCATTGCCCATGCCTGCCAAATCTACATATTCTCTATAAAAATAAACCATCTCCCCTTTATGAACAGTAAAAAGGAGTTGATTAACATAGATTTATAGAACTTTACATCATCTGTGGCTGGAGGGATTAAAAAAAAAACAAATAGAAATTTTAGAAGAAGCCATTATTAAGTTACCTAATACTGTTTTCATTTTTAATCTTCCAGATGGGGACAGATGTAGGAAGTTATTCACGGACATTAAAGTGGCAGTTTAAAGTAATCTTCCTTATTACCATTAAATAATGATAGCATTTGGTTATAAATGAAATGATTCTTCTAAAGCTCCATGTCATGTTTTGGTATTTTCATAACAAGGCAGCAACATGGTAATGAACTAAGTGGTACCTTGCAGCTTGAAGACATAAGCATATCTAAACTCAGTAGTCACTTAAACTCTAAGAGATTCTAGTGTTGTATTGATTTGCTGAATGTGCTTCTTTTTCCAGTATGCGACACTATGTTATAAATTCTCTGCTTGGTCTTATGGGGAAGAAGAAAAATTTCATGTGTTTTGTTTTTTTTTTTAAACCCAGTTTCCTTCTTGACTTGACCTACTTCCTCAACCTGCAATGCAAGGAAATGTTCTTAAAGATGAGAAAATCGTTTCCTGAACAGGGATCATAGATTTAGAGCTAAAAGGAACCTTTGAGATAATTTAGTCCAATCCCTGCCCCCCCATCTAATGGATGAAGAAATGAAAGCCCATAGGAGTCAGCTTATCCAAGGTCATTCAGGTAATAAACAACAGAGCTGGAGACTAGACCCAAGTCCTCTGACTCCAAATTTGTGAAACTTTCCTTTATGGCGCAGTATGGTCAGTGATTTTCCCAAAGTGAGTTTATATTGAAAGTTCATTAGAAAGTCATGATTTTTTTTTGAAAAGTTTAGTAGTGTGGTAATTGATTCAATGAAAATAACAAAATCAAAGAAATTACCCAATATGTCTTATGTCCTAAAGCCTAGAATATCAACAACATAACCATGCAAATGAATGTTTCATTATTGCTGGAACTATGTTGTAAAAATTGGCACCAGAGGTCTTGACGTGACAGACTTCTAGACGCTATCACCCAGTTGGCTAGGTTTGGGGCTGTTTGTTTAATAAGGACCTTCTCCATTGTACCCATAATCACCTGCTTTATAAAGGGTTCCCCTTTGAAAGTCTAATGTTGCAAGGGGCAATTGAATAAGAGCTCCAAACATATTTATGTTTTTCTGCCTTTTGATTCCATCATTTCTGGGAATTGTTGTAGATGGAATGAAAAGAGAATACATTATAAACAATTTAAAAAACCAAAAACAAAATTCCTTGGACTTTTTTCAGATACCACATATGCAACTGTGGCTTTGGATTCCAATGGCTTTCGAGGGAGGATTGAATTTTCCTCATTAACGTCTTTCTTAATGAGACAGCTGTTTTCCAAACTAATTTTATCTAAATTGAATTTGACATTTGAAATGAATTCACACTGATTTAATATAAATGATGAGGTAGAATGCTTCCTTTTGATCTAATGCATTTGTGAGATCCTACTTTAACTTCCACAAAGTAGAGGAATTCACTGTTTCAGGCCAGAAAAAAAATGGTGTTGGCTGTGTTTATATTCAGGAAGCCAAAGTCAAGAGGACCGTCTTCTTTAGAGCCAGTCAGGAGAGCTTGAGAAAAGTAAGCCATTTCTAGTCTCCCCTTTCTTCAATCCAACCACCACAAAACTGCCAAAATAATCTTTCTAAAGCACAAATCTGACCATATCATCCCCTAGACAAGGAGCTTCTCAGGCTCCCTGTTGCCCCTAAGATAAAAGACAAATTCCTAAATTTGGCATTTAAAATCCTTTGTTGGGGCGGCTAGGTGGTGCAGCGAATAGAGCACCAGCCCTGGAGTCAGGAGGATCTGAGTTCAAATCCAGCCTCAGACACTTAACACATATTAGCCATGTGTCCTATGGGCAAGTCACTTAACCCCAATTGCCCTGCCCTCTTCCCTGATTCTATTAGTCATTAATACTTTCTCTCTTCCCATATTGTCTTATATTTACACATCTCTGTCTGTTATATTTGACCATAGAACATAAGCTCCTTGAGGGACAGAGCTGTTTATATTTTTGTATTTATATCTCTAGCACCTACCATAGTGTCTTTCTTAATAAATATTGATGAATTGAATTTTGCCTAGGCCCAGCTTAGAATAATCCTTTTCCTGCTAGACAAGTAGAACTAACTAGGGACTGAACACTATGTTCATATGCTCAGGATCGATCCTAATATGGCTAATAAGTGAGTTCAGTCTATTGGAAAGTACTTTCTTCCTGTTCCTCAAATCAGCATGTATTTTACTGGTCTGTGTATCTGTCAGATATGACAGATGGAACTGCCAAAGTTCTCCATTTTGTAGAAATATCTTGCTCAATATGACCATCCTTTCACACCCTGTTTTCAGACTTCTAAATGGAAACTCCTTGAGGAGGAGGACTACTGGGGGAAGGGCAGGAGGAGGGAAGGTGGGTTCAGGTACTTGTAGTCTCAGTAGCTGTCACAGTGTCTTACACACAGTAGGTTTTTGATAAATGCTTATTAGATTTGGATTTGATTCTTCACAAAGTGAATGTGCCTCTTTCTAGTGGAAAGAACATCCAATATGTTTTCAATCAGACATGACTAATAATTAGCAGTGGGAATCTTTTTGTACTAGCTAAGGCCGCCAAGATGCTTTCTTGGGAAGCTTTGGTGGAGGCCAAAAGTATATTGGATTCTTTTCAATCAACACATATATACATATATGTATCCAATCAACCTATATATACATATTTGTGCATTCTACATCCTGTTGGTGGATCAACACACCATTCTTTTAATGTTTCAGGCCTAGATAGTGGAGTTTGAACATGTTTTCAATATAAAATGGAAGAGACATGAAAATAACCATTGATCCTGAGTTAAAACCAAAAATATTTTAAAAGCCAAAGTTCTCCATTTTTGTAGAAATATCTTGCTCAATATGACCATCCTTTCACACCCTGTTTTCAAACTTCTAAAATTCTATATCTTGGTGGCATGTATTAAGAAATAGTGCTGGTTTTCTTGGTGTACATGGTTTCACAACACACCTTTTCATGGTATTTGACAACACTGTATGTATATTTCATTTCTTTGCTAAGTAGGAAAATGTGTTAAAGAGAGCCTATTATTTGACACCATGCTACACCATGCTACAAAACATTTCCAATAATGAATTATTGACCCCAAGAAGTTGTTGCCTGCTAGATTGAAAGCAGTTTCAGTGTTCTAAAAGGAGCATGTCCATTAGTATTGCTTATTCCTCTATTTTTGAGAGGATCTTTGCAAAATACACCTTTGTGATAGTATACTAGAATCAATTCTTAAATCAACAAACATCTATTGAGTGATCCAGTTGTATCAGGCACTGTGCTAAGCTCAGAGAACACAAAAATAAAAGTGAAAGGAACCCTGCCCTCAAGGAGCTTACATTCTAATGGGGAAGAGAGCGTGTACATATATAAAAGGGTGACCCTTGACAGTTTGCTTGTCTAGGACATGAATAAGTCTGACTCTGGGTTCTATGAGAAGCATTTACCAAATTGAATCTGCCTGAGAACTGTTTTGAGACATCAATCTTTCATTGGCATATGACAAGCCATGGAACTTTGGACCATATGGATACGCAAATCAATTCACATAACTGAGGTCTGCTTTACTGATGTGAGTATAAAGAACTGAAGAATTCTAGAACTTTGAGATTCTAGAATGGGGAAGCTATGGACACCAGAATTGTCCCGTAATTAATAGAACAAATACAACTTACTTGACTATACACAGAATTTGGTTACTAACCGTAAGTTAAGGTGGGATCATTTGTAGAGATGATCTAGTTTTGGAACCAAGAAAGTTCAGAAGAACAGAGAAAAATAAAAGAATAGATTTGATAACTTTGTTAAAGAGAACAGCCCCCACACCCTCTTACTTGTTGCCATGCAAATTATGTGCCCCGGGAGGTGACTAGAGTGTCTTTTACTGCCACCTACTGCTGAGAAAGAATAGAGAGACTATCCTCTGTGCTCTCCATTCTACAGCTGAGAAGATAAATAACAAAAACAATTATTATGATTTGTTGGTGATGAATAGAAGAAGAAAAGACAGAAGCTACTTCTCTGCATTACATCTTGCTGATGCTAGTTGAGAGACAGAAGAGAAAAAGAATCTTGCAAAGGAATACTTTGGAAAGGTGTTTGCCAATTTTAGGATAAAGATTGTTGCCTTTTTCCAAGAGCATAGCACCGATTCTGCTGGAACATTGAGTTAATGTTGCAGTTGTTTAGGAGCTGAGC
Organism: Gymnobelideus leadbeateri; assembly: GCA_011680675.1. Taxonomy (NCBI): domain Eukaryota; kingdom Metazoa; phylum Chordata; class Mammalia; order Diprotodontia; family Petauridae; genus Gymnobelideus; species Gymnobelideus leadbeateri. The sequence goes on along the minus strand of WOXC01008757.1, from coordinate 639,111 downwards.
TTGTAGGGGAGCAGCTTGGAAAGAGCATCAAAGAGGTAATCCAGCTGAGATGTAATGTGAACTGAGGTGTTATTCATGCACAAAGAGAACCAGTACTTACAAGCTGAGCTTATCAAGAAACTTTTATGGCCAGTTCCTGAGAGAGAAAGAGGATACCAAAATTTACAGTTTCAGAGCTATTTCCCTGGCTTCCATATATGTGTGGTTTTATCTTGGAATTTTATGCACATGCCCATTCTCCCCATAGACCCCATATACATTGATTGGAGAATACTATTGAGGTTTATAGCTGGAGTTTTACATAAATATATGTGTTTACTTTACATTTTCAGTAAATATTTTGTTTAAGATTAATTGACTATTAATATTTGATTGCTTTCTTGAACTTTGCATTCTCAGGGGATATAATGGCTCACTTACAGGGTATGCTGTATATTGGCAAGATGGTGCCCTCTCTATACCATCATGCCCTTGGTGATGTACTCATTCCAAGTAACTGAGGTCACTGGGTTGGTTTGGCAGACACACTAAATTACCCAGAGCTGCTGTGGATATAGTTAGGAGCATTGTACATTTTTTCTCCATCCTCTTCTCCAATTTGCTCTGGAGACAGGGCAACATGTCGTAGAAATTTCTATTCTATTTTCTGTAATGATGTCTTATAAAGACAGTGCAACAATTGAAATACCCAAAGTAATTCAACTGGTTTATAAAGTTAGCCTATCTAAAATATTTTCTCTTTTAAAATTAAAGGACTTCAAATTGCTGTCTACTTTTGATTAGGAAAACATTGAAATCCTGAAAACAAAGAATATGATAATAATATGGATCATTTCAGAAAACACGTTTTGCCAAATTAATATATTAGTCAAAAATGAATGCCCCATTCATTTTTTTTATTTGGAATTTCAGATAAAATTGATTACCTCTTCAGATGTCTTTCAACATTACTCTCCAAAAGTTTGCAGTGGCTAGAGTGCTAGGTGTCAGAAAAATCGAACTCAAACTCAGTCTCAGACACTTACTAGCTGTGGAACCCTGTGCAAATCAATTCACATTTGTCTACTTCAGCTTCCTCATTTGTAACATTAGGATAATAATAGCACCTACTTCTTATAGTTGTGAGAATAAAATGAGATATTTGTAAGAAATAGTGCAAACCTTAAAGTTTTCTATAAATGCTAGCTATTATTATTTTTATCATCAATTATGAAAACAAAGTGGCTAAAATGTTCATACACTTTGACTCAGAGATGTCACTGCTAACCCTATAATGTAAGGCAGTCATTGAAAAGGGACTCTCTCTCTCTCTCTCTCTCTCTCTCTCTCTCTCTTTCTCCATATATCTGTATAAATACGCACACACTAAAATGTGTATAGCGGCATTTTTGTGGGGGAGGGGAGCAAAAATCTGGAAATAAAGTAGATATCCATTGAATAAAGTATGACTAAACAAATTGTGATACCCAATATAATGGGATATTAATCACCATGCTTAAAAAATAATATGGTGAAAACAGAGAAGCATGGAAAGACTTACATTAACCAATGCAAAAGGAAATAAACAGAGCCAAGGATATAATGTGCACAGTGACTGCAACAATGTAAATGGGAAGAACAATAACACAAAACAACCAAAAATTAATAATGTAAAACTATAGCAAATAAACATAGCCCCAAAGTAGAGATATGAGAAGACACTACCTTTATCTCCTTTGTAGAGGTGTGGGTGGGCTAGGGCACAGATGCATACCATTGCATATTATGTTAGATTTTTCTCAATGGCTTGATAAATTTTGTTGAAGTTTTTCCTCTTTCTTAAAATAATTCTTTACTTTTTATTATTATACAACCATCAGGGAAGGGGAAGAGGAACATCAGGGAAGGGGATACAGAGGAGAATTTGGGCAATGTAAAAGCAAAGGATATCTTAAAAATTGGGGGTTTGAATGGTAATTTTTAAAATTAAATTTTTAATTACTTCAAGTGCTTAGATGTAACCTTCTTACCCCTTCACACAAGGGGAAGGAAAATGGAGATAAAGTGAGGTTGTGTTTATATTTAAACTGATAACAAAATCATTAACTGTTTTTTGCCAATGGGTGGTCTTTCATGTGGTTTATTTAGAAGTGAAAACAATGCTGCTGATCATGAAGTTTATTTATTCTTGTCTTAGCTGTTAGAAATGCTTCCAAATGGACTAGTTACATGTGATGACCTCTAAAGTCTCTTTTAATTATAAAAATCTTTATAATTCAATGAAGTAAGGAGAAGCTTTCTTTCTGTTCCTCTCTCCCCACCCCCTCTCACTCTTTTCTCTTTCTGTCTGTTTCTCTGTCTCTTTCTCAATCTGTCTCTTTCTCTAATACACAAATACATGCATACATATGTTAAACATATGTATGTTTAACTTTATATGTTAACGTCCTGAAATAAGCTATTCTTTATAGTTCAAGAGTTTTCACCTAAATAAAATTTGTAGATGGAATACTTTCGATGTTCAGGCTTTATAGATTTTATGGCTGTGTCCCTATGAGTTTGATGACATTCTGTAGATTTCATCAAGATCTAACAGTTCTGTTCTTTTTTTTTTTTAATCCAATACTCTTGTTTTATTTTATTTTTATTTTTTTTTGCCTTTTGGAGGGCAATTGGGGTTAAGTAACTTGCCCAAGGTCACATGGCTAGGTTTTTGTTTTGTGTGTGCGTTAAGTGTCTGAGGCCGGATCTGAACTCAAGTCCTTCTGACTCCAGGGCCAACACTCTACTCAGTGCGCCACCTAGCTGCCCCTAACAGTTCTGTTCTATAAGAATGTAGGATGGACTGGAATTGGATTTGGGAAATGAAATTCTAAACTTCTTCTTCTCTTGTCTCATTTATAACCCTGCAGAAGGTCCCAGAATCACAGAAGCTCAGAATCAGAGGGACCCCAGAGCCCTCTTGACCATAGGTAGGCAATAATCCTCTGTATAATATCTCCATTAACATAGATGCTCTTGCAGCTTTTGCTCAACGACTTCTAAGTTATTAAATAATAGCAACCATTTAATAATAAGTCATATATATATATACATATATATTCATTTACATTTTGCAAAGCAGGCTTTCATCACGGAAATTCTGTGGCTAGAAACAGTAGTTATTAAGGTATACATAAGGATCCCTTCAGGGCCCACATTGACTTAGTTTTAAAATGGAGTATTACCTATGTTTTATTGTATTTTGATTAATTTTGTTAAATATATCCCATTTTTTAAATCTGGTTCAGGCCTTGCATGGGAGTGTTGTGGGCCTCATATATGCTTGGGATGCAGGTCTAACACCTCTGAATTATACTAGTATCATCTCTTTTTGCCAATGAAGAAGCTGAGGCTCAGGAGCTAAGTGACTTTCCCATAGTCAATTAATTAGTAAAGGTATTGGGGTTAGAACCCTGCTCTCCTGACTCCTGATTTTTATTTCCATACTGTTCAATTTTTTAAGGTAGATTTTCTCCTAAGTTTCATTATAGAAGAACAGAAATGTTACGGTAACATACCTATGGAACCGAATGTGATATTGTCATAAATAACTAAAATCTTTGAAGTACTCCAAATTACTAGAAACTCAAACCATACTATAGTATTCCTCCTATCCTCCTAGGAAATGATTTTGTTTCACATGGTATCTGAGAGGGAGATCTCTTATGAGACCGCTCTTAGTTTCTTTTCTTTAAAGGTCACAATAGTGAGTGAAAACATACCACTAACAAAACATGGTGATATCAAGCCCAATTAGGAAAAGAAAATCATTAAAATATGTGTTGGTTCATTTTCTTGATTTTATTTGGTTCTATTTCAGCCTCATCTGTGATTAATTTGCCTTTCGTCATTTTTTACAATGGCTTCTGCAAGAATATCAGTCTCGAGGCATACAACATTGCTCGCACCCACTTCAAACATCATTTAAACTCTCATTTATTATTTCATACTTGTGGTCTTGCTTAAAAGACAGTGTTGTTGGAGCTGGGTCACACATAGCTCCAGATCCCTGAGTAAGCAACAATGAAGGAGAGAGGAGAGAGCTTGGGAAGGGGGGAGAAAGGCAAACAAAATTAAGGATTCATAAAGAGAAACAGAGAGAAACTGAGACAGACAGAGAGAGAAAGTGGGAGAGAGGGAAGGAGGGAGTTTGTGGAAAACAGAGACAAAAAGGAGAAAAGAGAGACAGAGAGGTGAGAGAGAAAGGAAAGAAGGGGAGAGAGTGAGAGACAGAAATATAGGGAGAAAGAGATGGGAGAGAAAGGGAAGAAAGAGAAAGGGAAAGAAAGGAAAAGGGAGATATGAGAGAGGGGAGAAAGGAAAGAGGAAAAATTATGTGTGTATGTACAAAAGAAAAATGAACCAAAATTGTTGTTTCTGTATATGTGAAAGGGAACTAAAACTCTGTATGTGTGAGTGTGCCTGTATATATTGTATACAAGGGATGAAGTAGAGAGACATCATGAATTTGAATTAAAACTATTATCACTATCAGAGTGTTAATGTAAGGGAAGATAGAAAATTCTGAAGGCATATAGGAAAAAAAAAGTCTTCAGACACCCTGAAACAACTGAAACCTAGGCTCAACAAAGGTGTGAAAATGTGATGAAGAACACTGCTGGTATTTGTAATGAGGGGCTAGATACTGTCTGCAATGAAGGCAAATGAGGAACACATTCTTTGGATTAGAGGGATTTGACTGAACAGCCTAAGTTTAAAAAGAAAAAAAAAAAGGTTCTACAGATGCAACAAGTAAAAAAAAGGGAGGGGATTTTGTGCAAGAATGGTTTTTGAACCCAAACCTAATAGTACCCAAAGCCAAATAGTACCCAAAGCCAAATAGTACCCTAGTTCCTTGTGAAAATTCCTTGAATAAATAGTGGTTATCAGCATATGAGGGCTACATCAGCAGCAACATCGGTGCAGTTGACCTAAATTTTTGGATGCTAGAAATCAAGTCCTCTGGAGGTCAGATGGAAAGGCATTTATGTGTTTTCAGAAAACTTCCTGTTTCACATAATTTCTAAAAATTGAGTCTTTTTGTCCATTATCTTAAGTGAAGAGAAAGTGTGCTGATCCAACTCACATTCTTCCATCCACCACCACCCCAAAAGAAAAAGAATGCATAATCACTCTCTATCAAAATTAACACAGAAACAATAGTCACATGGACACTGGGTCTGGGCCTTGCTACTTGGGAAAAGAGGACATCCTGATAATACGTAGGGGGTGTAATAGGTTGGAGTGACTTGGTAACTCTACTCCACCTTCTTTGCTCTGCACACATTAGGGAAACATCTGCTCACAACAGAAGAACAACAGATGCCTAATAGGAAGGAGAGGGTGATGGGTGGGAAAATTTCATGGTCCTGGTGCAAACATGGATTCCATTTTTTTAAAAAGGAAACTAAAGGTCACACCTTCATAATTTCCGTTCAGACCACATGTATATTACAGGAAATTACTGAATTTACTCAACATCAATATATTGTTGCAAGGTCTTTGTATCAGAGAAGAAGTAACACATGTAAGTATAGATGCACACATATATACACATATCACAGATATTGTGTGTATAGATATATAACTACATATACACATATGTGTGTATTATTATTATTATTGGGTGTATATGTGTGTGAGTTACATATACATGTGTGAGTAATGTGTATATATGTACATATATACATATACATTTATATGTATGTATATGTATATATATACATATATATCCAAATATATATATATATATCCAAAAAGTATTACTGCAATTTTAAGGAAGCTTTAATAACAGAAATTGCACAATTTCTTTTTTTTTATTAAACAAATGCTTTATTAACTTCTGGTTTACATCAGAAATTGCACAATTTCTTACACAATTTGCACAAGACTCTTGGGACATTAAATATATATACATATACACACATATGTATATATACACATATATTTATGTGTGTAAGGCAATAAAGCAATTTTTTTTAAAAAGGAAAGCAGTGTGATAAAGCATGGTGGTGTCAAATTTAAATGGAAACAGGGCCACATGAACATAAGGATCCCTACTGCTCACATATTCACTTAGAAAACCAATATATTAACATTATCTATGTTCTATTGTATTTTTACTTATTTTGTTGAATATGTCCCAACTACATTTTAAATAGTTCATTGCTTGGATTGTTGTGGGTTGCAATCACAGCCCCTGGTATATCAGATAGAGGGCTAGCTTTGGAGCCAGGGAGACATTGGGTTCAAGTGCCAACTCTGATACATATGGGCCAATCATTAAACCCATTAATGCCCCCAGCTAACTCTTCTTAGGTCTGTAAGTGACAGAACAATTGCTGATCTACATGCATTGAGGGAGGGTCCACATGAGGTCTGATCATTCAATACCCATTTATTAAGAACCAACCTTGTGCTAGGGAGTGTGCCAGATGCTTAAGATACAAAGATAAAAATGAAACAGTCCTTTCCCTTGATCAGCTTAAATTCTATCAGGACAGGGACAAAAAAAAAATGTTTCAATAAAGCAATAGGCACTGGGTCTTTGCAGTTGTGACTGATGGGTTCAATTTTTACTATTGCCTTATTGACACCAATTTATTGTGTTCATTCTCCCCATTTCCTTCCTCTTCCTCCATCATCACCCCAACTGTTAACAGACATACAGCTTTAAGCTTCAACACACTTCATCCCCAAACCCTGTTCTTTAGGCAAGGGTGAATTAAGAAGGGGACTGGGATGTAGTTTAGAGAATGAAGGATGGATGCTCTGGGACCCTTCCCTTAGGGAAGAAATCACCAATGGGAGAAGCTCTTGGGAGGCAAATACGAAAATGGAGACTCTGGTTCAGACTCATGCTGAATATCTTTTAGAATAATTTATGACTTGAAGAATAGTTTTTGCAAAGAACACTAGACTCTGCAAATGCTTATTTGACTTGCTGCAAGCATAACTCTTTATGTGCTATTGTGATCTATACATAACTAAATTTTGAAAGACTAAAGCCAGTCTGATTCTGGAGCACCCAGAGTTTTGTTTGTTTGTTTAGAAACATTATGAGCTTTCCTATTTTAAAAAGCAAGGTAATTCTATTTAAGTGTATTGCAAATCTAATTGAATAAAAGATTATGGCTGGGAATTATTACTGTGAATTTTTTTTATTTTTATGAATATCTTTGTTATTTTTATTGATAAATTTTATTTGAACACATCATGACAGTCCTCTAAAAAAATCTACCTTCAATCTGTAATCAGCCAACAAACATTTATTAAGTGATTACCGTGTTCAAAGCAGTTTGCTAATCACTGGAGATACAAATAAAGGCAAAAAACATGGTTCCTGCCCTCAGTGAGCTCATATTCTAATGGGGGAAAGAGCTTGCTCATAATATGTGTGGAGGAGGAGTCATGTAAGACTACCAGAAAAGTAGAAAGAGGCAAGTTTATAAAGGGCTTTACCATTAGCATCTGAATTTCTCTAAAATATATATACATTTATATATTCATACATATATAAATACTTTTTTGTATAAAGCAGATTATGATGCAGTAGATAAAGTCCTAGGCCTAGAGTCAGGAAGAACTGAGTTCAAATCCAGCCTCAATCAGTTACTGGCGGTGTGACCCTGGGAAAATCATTTGACTTTTGTCTGTCTCGGTTTCCTCAACTGTAGGGATAATAATAGTGCCTATCTCCCAGGGTTGTTGTGAAGATCAAAGGGGATAATATCTATAAAAGCATTTAGCATAGAACCTGGCACATATTTCCATAGTCCTTTTTTTTTTTTTTTTTGCCTTTTTGGAGGGCAATTGGGGTTAAGTAACTTGCCCAAGGTCACATGGCTAGGTTTTTTATTTGTGTTGTGCGTTAAGTGTCTGAGGCCGGATCTGAACTCAGGTCCTTCTGACTCCAGGGCCGACACTCTACTCACTGCGCCACCTAGCCGCCCCAGTCCTTTTTTTAAATAACAAAAATTTCCATAATCCTTTTTTTTTCATTAATAGGTTTATTAAATAAATAAATAGCCCTATGGATAGGATTTTTTTTATCTTATCTTTCCAAAGAAAGATGCTTGGGCACACAGCTACCACACAGGCCATAGGACAATAGCTGGGTGACCCTCTGCTTCAGCTTAGAGAAAAGTCAGTCCCAAAGTGGTTATAATCCAGAGTGAGGAAATAAAGGGACAGATGTACTGAACAAATGCTTATAACTGGTCTACCAACTTAGTAACCAAGTCCCCCTGCAGGTGGGCTTCAAACAGGGATCCTGAGACTACACTTGGCTAGTCAAGTCAGTCAAATAACAGGTTTCTCTGATTTCTTCTTACCCCCATTTCTAGAACTGACCATTTTGGGGGTTGAACTGACTAGTGAAGTCCATAAAAATGGTATAACCACATGTGCTTATAAATCAAAATCCTAACTCCCATGATGACAATAAAGGGATGCCTAGGTCTTAGCTAGACATCCTCTTACCCCTTAAGATGACCTCTCCCAATCTGGCTATAAGTGACTTACATGTGAGATGCCTGATGACAAGGGTGTGCTGGTAAATGTTCAACAATCTGGAGGATGGGAGAGAAGGGCACAGAAGAAGGGAGATCACAATAAAAATCTTAGATAAAGAGAAAGTGAGGCACAGAGTTCCAAGCACGATTAACAAGGCTAGCAACTGCAAACAAAAGGGACTCAAGGCTCCTTGGTAGCCAAGGACAAACTGAGGGGTTTACAGAGAGCATTTTTATTGTTGATAAAGAGCAATCAGAAGTTACCAAATCTTATGTAACATGTTTTGATTGATTTCTGATTGACTCGGGGTTAGGAATTGGGGTGATTTGCAATATTGAGCTGCTAAGCAAGTCATGGACATGACAATCATCAAACTGCAAACACTCTTAGCTGATTGGTTATAGCATTACAAAAATGATGACAAAGGGGATAACTGACATCATGGAATTATCAAGCTAACTGAAAGGAAAGGAAATAACAGAAATAACAGAAAATGTGGAATTTAACCCTAAAGAATAGGGAACTTTCACTCACACCAAATGAGGAACTGGCTATGCCAGCTTAGCTCTGCAGAAATAGGGAATTTGTTCTTTTACTGCATCAACTATAAATCTCTTGATCCAAAAGGTACCTTATAAGCTAAAATAAATCAATAGGATAATCAGTACTGACTTAATTAAGAATTATTTCTTTTTTTTGTTTGTTTTTTGGAGGGCAATTGGGGTTAAGTAACTTGCCCAAGGTCACACAGCTAGTTTTTTTGTTTTTTGTGTGTGTGCGTTAAGTGTCTGAGATTGGATCCGAACTCAGGTCCTTCTGACTCCAGGGCCGCGCTCTACTCACTAGAATTATTTCTTTAGTGGCAGCTAGATAGCACAGTGAATAGAGCACCAGCCCTCCAGTTAGAAGGACCTGAGTTCAAATCCAACCTCAGACACTTAACACTTACTAGCTGTGTGACCTTGGGTAAATCACATAACCCCATTTACCCTGCCTCCTCCCTCCAAAAAAGACCCCCCCAAAAAAAGAATTGTTTCAGGAAGGAGGAGGATGTATGCACACTCATTTTTTAGCTGAACTGCATTACTAATACTTTAAGTCTAGACAACCAACAAAAGAATATATCAAGCCCTGATTTATAATAATTGCTCATTTCTCATATGTAAATGTTCTTAATGAAAATGTAATAATGGCCTCTCCCAAGCCTATTCAAAGAATTACAGCACATCTCTGTTGAGAACTATTTCTTGGGGCCTTAATAGTAACTAGATGGTGAAGTGGAGGACTTGGAATCAGAGGAAAAAAACAAACCTCAGTTCAAATCTGACCTCAGACATTTACTAGCTGTGTGTCCCTGGACAAGTCACTTCATCCTGTTTGCCTCCATTTTCTCACCTGTAAAGGAGGAATAATAACTACTCTCAGAGTTGTTTTGAGGATCATCAAGTAAGATATTAATTGTTAAAGCTCTTAGTACAGTGTTCAACCCATAGTAAGTTCTACATAAATGTTAGTTCTTCTAATTATAATGTAATTCCTGCATACATAGGCCTGACACACTATTTAGAACTCAAAATCTTATAAAAATGAATGGTGAAAACTAAAAAATAAATAAATAATTTTTTAAAAGAACTACTCATGGAAAATCTGTAATTGATTGGTGCCATTCAGTTGCAGTACCAGGAGTTTCTGTATTTGGTCACCTTGGCTACCCTGAAGAACACAAGCATGCATTAGAATCTTCTTCTCTCCTCTAAACCCAGGGAGAGAAATTATGAAGATGCTCCTTGCCAAATATATGCTATTTTTCAATGAATTTTCCTGACGTCATAATACAAAATCATAAATGAAGTTTCTCCTTCTAAAGACTAATTTTTCTCTGCATTTCAAAATTTAGCACAAAATTGCTATGTGGCTCTAATAAGATAATGTATGTTGCAAACCTTAAAACACTATATAAATGTTAGCTATTAATATTAATATCCAATCTCTGAGATCCAGCAATCTTTTAAAAAATGAAATTAAAGATGCCTCTCAGCACTTAACCAACTATAAGTGTGTTCCCTCTAGACCCAGCAGAATTGGACTGTCCTTTTTGCTTACAGAAAAGACATTTTTCATTTTTTGCTTTCTCTTGAATACTTACTTGACAGTGGTCCTTAGCAAGAAAACTGTCATCTTTTAGAAGTTAAAAATCAGCAGGCCTTTCCGCTTTAATCTTAATTCATTCCTTTGATCTTTAGGGACAAAATGTATTTAAATTCTATTCCCCATGGAGGCCTTTTTACAATATCCAGGCTTCCTATGCTCCGCTATATTTTCTTGAGTTTATTGCCTTTCGCTGCAAAAGAGTGAACATATCCCATTTTAAGGAATCGCTAAAGGAAGTTAATGTTTCGATAGTATTAACTGTAACAGTTTTGATGACAAACAAAAAAGAAAAGTCTCAGAAAACTAAAGAATAACAATGTCTTCCTGGTTTTACATCTGAATGATTTCACAGAATCATACTGAGCAAAACAAACAATTTGCTCAGTTGTGTTTTGGGTAAGTTTGTTGGTTTTTTGATTCAACTCATGGATAAGAAAGAAGTTTCTGTTAGAAGATGCTCAGAATATATGCAGTGAATCCTTTTCAGTCAGTTAAGTGAAAACAATTCTACCTTATTCTTTATAAAGCACGTGGTTTTGAAAGAATGACTTATATTGTTTTTACAGCTTTAATGATCAATTTTGCAGCAGTTAATTAAGATCTTATATTTCAAGTTGGAAGGGACCTAAGAAGTCATCTAGTCCAACTCCCTCATGTTACATGGTGGGATGAGGAGATTAAGAGACATGATTGGGGGGATTGATTAGTTTGCCAGGATATTGCCTTTGGGATGTATGGTGGAAAATATAGGTATGTTCATTTGCATGGTTCCTGATTGGGTTTCAAGGGTTGAGATTATTCTTGCCATTATTCTTTCAGGGAAGAGGGGAATATATATATGTGTGTGTGTATATATATATATATATATATACATATATATATATACATTATTTTTTAGCTGAACTGCGTTATTAATACTTTCTTAAATATAAACAACCAACAAAAGAATATATCAAGATGTTTGGAAAGAGAAGGATATAGAAGGAACTGAAAGTCAGTGGTGGACTATCAATAGTCTCTGATAATAGACTCTCACAGTCCAACTAGGGCTATGAGAGAGCTCTTGTATGGCTCATGTAGAGATATGCTTTCTCATACAGCCCAAAAGAGGAGTATATTGTCAGTGTTCCTAAACCCCAATATCCCATGTGGAAGAAGGAAGAAATCTACATTTTCTAGGCAGTATGACTCAAAAATCTAGCCTAATAGTAGAGAAAGGAGCTAGTTCTCTTAGGCAGTGCCAGCCTTGGGGGCTGTCTTAAGAATAAAACCTAGTTTCAGAGTTTGGAGAACAGACAACTAAAACTAACTGAACTACATGCCTCCTGGAGAAAACAGAGGAAGACTCGTGTGCCTTGAAGCTGAAGGTACAGTGGCAATGAGATTAAAGCTGTGATACTGGAAGGACCTTACCACCTCCTTGCTATTACCAGGAGAAAAACAGAAAGCACAAATCTGAAGAAAAAGCAGTTGCCTATCCAGTGGCTACAAGGTATGTTTACCTTCCAGGGAAAGTCCAAATCATAGGGAACATTTATGTGTCTGGAAGAGACTGTGTAAGATCCAGTATGAAAGTTAGGCATTCTCTGGAATATCAGAGTATTGTCCAATTACCAACCCTGAGTTCAGTTCCAACTGAAAGGAACTACTTTTGGGTTTTTTTGTGTTCTGTGTCAGTTCATGGAATCCTATGAACCCTTTTCATCTTTTGCATTTTTCTATAGGGATGGGAAAAGTCTGTCCTGTGTCTGATATGCTTTTATTACCTTGAGTGATGGCAAAGGAATCTCAATAAAGGCCTCCATTACCCATCTCAGTTGGAAACTTAGACATAAGTATACTTAGAGATTTCCTACAGTAATTAAGGGGGGGGGAGTAAGAGAGAGGGGAACATGAGCCAAAGAAAGAATAATGATCCTTTCAGATTAGCTCCCCCACCCCAAATTGGAAAGCTGATCTATGAGCACATGAAAAGCACTTAAACAGGGACATGTGTGGCTAGGACAAATGTATGGTTGAAACAACTCAATCTCTGACACTGCAGAGACATTAATTTGCTCAAATGATGTGTTAATCATCTTTTGTCCACTCCCATCTACTGTGGTAGGAAGTGCCATATAAGGGAGGAATAAGCTCTTTTAGTCTAAGAAACAAGAACAGTCCTAAGACCATGGCAATAGCACCCAGACAGGTAGGAAACAATAAACCTTCAAGTTTGAATTTTGCCTATTCTTATGACTGACATTCTCTCTGATTTCCCTGGTCCCAGGCACCCATTTGACTTGGAGCTAGAGAACTCCTTTTATCTGCTATCAAATCCATGATTGCCAGTCCGTGTCTCCTCAAACTATTTTGGAAATTTTATGCAAGAAAATTGTAAAGGAAATGTGTGGGGCTGAGATCATACAGAGCTCTTAAGCCATTCTTCCACCCATAATGCCCCTGTTAGCAATGAAAATCTATGGGGCAAAGAGGGGGAAAGGCAGGTGACCCATATCTACCTCAACCTATTGCCTTTATTATGCATACTTTCCCAGCAACAAAACCATTGCTTTGTTTACTGTTCCTTCCAACACCAAACCTGATTGGTCTGCCTACAATAATAATAATAATAATAATAATAATAATAATAATTCATATCTGAGCACTGTAAGGCATGCAAGGAATGGAGGAAGTTGTGCACTGACCCTGAGGTTCTAATAAGAAATCTGGTATAAAGATGCTTCTCTCCTAAGGTTTTTGTATGACACATGGATAGCTGTGGAAAAATCACCAGATTTGGCCCAAGAAGACCTAATTTTTATCTTGAAATTGTCACCTTACCATGCAACTTACCAGGGGATAGTCACTTCTCTAAAATAAAGGGACTAGATAATCTCTAAGGATCTTTCCAATCCTAAATCTATGATTTTATGATCACTAAAGTAAAACAACCAAAGGTCTCGTGAAGACAAAAAACTGGGTTGCTAGCCTGTAGAGTGATGAATTGGCAAGGAGCTAAAAAGCCCACTTTAATTAAAATGGATTTAGAGAAAATGAAGCATCTAAACCCAATGCAATTATTATGCTTAAATTTTTTAATAGATCTCCAGACCTAGACCTTAAAAAGTTATATTACAGAGAAACATTAAATAATTTGATAAGTAAGAAATTAATCAAAACTTCCCTTTGTATTTTTACTCCCAAGAATTCCCAAGACTGTACATTATCTTTATACTTTCTAGTAAAAGAATCCATTTTTTTTCGTGATTTATTAGCAGGATACTTGACGGTATCAAACTTCTCTGTACTAAACTTGTCCTCAAGTGACTTCCAAACCAAGTAAATTGGCAGCACTGTAGGAAGTTGCATTTACAGATCTAGTAACCAAAAAAAAGACTTCCCACTAACTTCGGTTAAACTGACTGATGCAGTGTACCTTCATGGAGAAACCTTTAGAAAACTAGGTATTTCAGGGTTCTAGTCAGTTGTACTATCTAATGTAATTACCATTGCATTACAGCTAATATTTATTTTTTTTATAATTACAGCTAATATTTATATAGCACCTCACAGTTTACACCCTGCTCAAAGCAATCCTGCAAGATTGTCTCCATTTTACAGAGGGACTTGCCAGCACTTTCGGTTGTCAGTTTCATTTCAAATTCTTGTTGGAGTGGATCTTTGAGACATTCTGCTATTGTTACATGGAGATAGACCCAAGTTTGTTAAATATCAGCAGGCTTAAAATGAACTTCCTTCCCTTCTCCGCCCCCCCCCCCAAAATGAGAGAAGTAGATATCTTTTAATAATAAAATCAGATACTTTCAGTAATAATTCCTAACATTCCAAGGGCAGTTTGAGAGGTTTTGGAGTTCCTTCAAATCTATGAATTTAAATGATATTTCTTTTTTTCTTTTGAGGGGGAAAAGCAAGGCAATGGGGTTAAGTGACTTGACCAAGGTCACATAGCTAGTTAAATGTGAAGTGTCTGAGGACAGATTTGAACTCAGGTCCTTCTGACTCCAGGACCAGTGCTCTATTGCACCACCTAACTACCCCTTCATTTGATATTCAAAGAAGCCTGTGAAGTAGGAATTCAATTCAATGATTTATTAGCCCCCTACTTCTATGTCTAGATGTTGGGGAAATAGAGACATAAGTCCCATATCTTCTGCATTCAAGGACTGTACATGCTACTGGAGGGAAGAAACTTTTGGGGAAGCAGTGTGATACTGTGGAAATAAATAGTTATATTTGAATGTATATATTCAACTATATACATATACATTCCAGCTCAGTCACTGTAATGGTAATGGGAATTTGAAAATCTTCTCTGAACCTTAATAGGCTGAATGTAATCATGTGAAACCTGTGGTAGGAGGAGTTTGCTGAATGGATGGAGCAGGAAGGGTGGAGCAGAGCTGAGAGGAAGCTGGGAGTCAGAGCAGTTAGTTTCAGAGGGAGAGAGAGGATGTACTAAAGTGTACTAACTTCTTTGTTGCTATGATGGATTCAGTTTTCTGATGTTGGGATTTGGCTTTCTGGTGTCTGAATAAATGTTTTGCTTCTCTGTTCTATATGGAGAGTCTGTTATATTGTATGATTCAGAACTAAGCCATCATATTCAGTCACCATTGGTGAGTGAGTTCTAGCAAGTCACTTTTTATATTAACCAATGTGGACCTCTGTCAGCTTATTTGTAAAATGAGGTCAATGAACTAGGTGACCTCTAAGGTCCCTTTCAGCTCTAAGTTTATGAATCCATTGATGTTAAGAATAGCCCAAGGAAAATTGAAGAGTGAAATAATAATCATAACTAGGACTTATGTAGCACTTTAAGGTTTGCAAAGCACTTTACATATGTTAATTAAACTGATGGTCATGACAACCTTGTGAGGTTGATGTTATTATTATTCTCATTTTACAGATGAGGAAACTTGACTGTGAAAAAGGTTAAATGACTTGTCCAGCTTATAAATATCTGTGGCAGGATTTGGACTTGGGTCTTTCTGACTCAGGGTCCCAACCACTACAGTACATAAAACATTCAAGGAGGATATGATGCCTAAGGTGCCAATAAAAAACAAGTGCCCTCCAAAAATGGGAAGAGTCTTATACAAATGAAGAACAAAAGGTAGAGTACTGAGATGGGAAATAGCCATTAGTCTAGTTTGGCTGGAATGTAGAGTTCACAAATGTAAGTAGACCAAAGTAAAGTCAGGAAAGTAAATGAGAGCCAGCTGTGGAGGAGCTTAAAATACCAGACTGATGGATTCATCTTTTATCCTATTATAGGCAATGGGGATCCATAGAAGGTTTTTGAAGAAGGGAGTGACATGGTCAGACCTGTGCCTTGGGAAGATTGTTTTGTAGTTATGTGGAGGGTAGACTAGAAAGGGGAGAGAATAGAACAATTGGAAGGCTTCAGACAAGAGTGAAGATGATAAGAACCAGGATGATGGCCCTGTAAATATAGAGAAGGGGATGGATTATGAGGGGCAATGTGATACAGTGAAAAGAGTACTATATTTGGACTTAAGCAAGGGGCCTGAGTTCAAAACCAGCCTCTATCAACTACTGCCTATGTGACCCTAGACAGATCATTTTAGCCTCTTTGGGGCTCAGTTTCCTCACCTGTAAAACATGGGAGCTAGACTATTTGTCCTCTAAGGTTCCTTACCCTGTGATTTCAGAGATGTAAAGATAAAGTCAACAACACTTAACAACTGACTAGTGGGTGAGGTTGAGGAGTGAAGGATAGGGAAGAATCAAGAATGAGTCTAAGGTTACAAATTTGGGTGACTGGGCATATGGTGATGCTCATATAAAAATGTATTGTTTAGTCACGTCCAACTCTTTGTGACCCCCTTTTGTGTTTTTCTTGGCAAAGATTCCAGAGTGATTTGTCTCTAGCTCATTATACAGATGAGGAAACTGAGGCAAACAGGGTTAAATGACTTGCTCAGGGTCACATAGCTATTAAATGTCTGAGGATAAATATGAACTAAAGTCTTCTTGACTTCAGGCCCAGTCTTCTACTGTGCCACCTAACTCTCTAAGAAAGCATGTGTATGATGAGAAAAGGGCCCAGGACTTCCATTTCTCAGATGAAGAAATAATAAGGATCAGATTTGTCCAAAGTCACACAATCAGCTAGCAGTTGATCTAGAAAGAGAGTCTAAGATAGGGGTAGGGATCCTGCGGGTTCAGGGCCACATATAAGCCTTCTAGGTCTTCAAGAGTGGCACTTTGACTGAATCCAAACTTCACACAACAAATCCCCTTAATTTGTAAAGCCACACCCAAGGACCTAGAAGGCCACAGGTTCCCATCCCTGGTCTAAGGCCTTCTGATTTCTAATTCTTTTCATAATACCCATCTGCTAAGACATAGTGAATCACAGTTTCAGATGCTACAGCATCACTGGAAAATATTGGGAAACAACAGTGTCAGACCCAGCAGACTGGCACACAAGCAATATGCCAGGGCTGCTTTTCTTCATCTCTGGGAATATGCCTCTCTCTCCAAATATAATTGGGCTTCTTATTTTGACAGATCCCTAATAAATATATGGAAGTACCTTTGGGAATCTGATTTGCCAGACAAAAGGTGTGTTTGGGGGAAGGAAGTTGGTCCACAAAGAGTTCCTGAACTTCTAGTTATCCTCACACTCTTAACATTACCCTGCAAATATTTTTGTCTGTGACACAGCTCCAAAAAATCTGCTTTCATTCGGGGCCAGTTACTTGGGGAGGAATCACCTCCTTTCCAATTAAAGACAATTTTCTCTTTCTATTGATTCCAAAGCATAATTGATTTTGCCATAGTACTTATTGTGAAAATGTGAATTTATTTAAATGGAATTGATACGTCAGGGAACATTTTAGACATCACTCAGATTTCAAGTTTGCTTAGCTTCAATTCCTTCCAGGAGAAATACCCAGGATGCAGAAAACAGCATAACTTCACAACAACACCAGATACCCATTTCCACAAGCAAATTTCAAGTCTTTGTCAAAAGTAAAGAAATATGTTCATCGTATATCTTCTAATGCAATAGTAGCTATGGACAGAGAAGTGCTGGTCCACACCACCCCCCTTCCACCATGCCCAGTTTTGTGAGAGATTTTGCCAGCCCAAGTCAGAAGGAACTGGGGTTCAGCAGTAGCCACAGGATTTGGAGGGTTCAAGGACTCTTCCACTAACTATTGTAGTACTTATATATACACTTTTTTGATGATTTGACATGTATAAAACTGTGCCACCATTTTTATTTGACTCCTAACGTTTTATGTGTGTTATTGATGAAGTTTTTGGTCATTGTGCCTCTAACCCCATTTTCACTATAAGACTCATGGCTTTTATAAGACTATGCTTTTTGGGAACACATATGTCACACTATAGCAAATCTGACTGTACTTCACCCCGCTAACTTCCACATGTGGCAGACTTGAGTTGCTATTCAGGGGCCAAATACCACTTAACAGTTCCAATGGTCAAGATTCTTGTATTTCAGGTGACATGTAGTGTAGAGCAAATGCAGCTGGCTGGGTGCATGCGTCCCCTCTCCCACTTTACTAACCCAAGAGAACTCTCTCAACATGAGTATGGTCTGAACAGTGGCCAGAGCTGGAAGAGGTTAGGCAAATGGCCAAATTATCATCTTTTCTAAGTTGTTGGGAAAATTCTTCCAAAGTGACCCAGAGCAAGAATGTGACCTTAGGTGACTTGTTCTCTTTTCATTTATTAGAGAAAATTTTATCCTTCCCATGATACCACTAACACACAAGACCAGAGTGAGTCCCTTTCTATTCCTTGACATATGTGTGTACAATTCATATATGTATTATGTGTGTTTACATATGTATGTATAAACATATAATTATAATAATACTTATATGCTACTTACTATGTGCCAGGTCCTGTACTAAGCACTTCACAATTCTTAACTCATTTGATCCTCACAACAACCCTAGGAGATAGGTGTTATTATTATCTTCATTTTACAGATGAAGAAACTGAGGTAGACAGGTAAAGTGACTTGCCCAGTGTCACAAAATGTCTCAAGTTGGAATTGAGCTCAGGTCTTCCTGACTCCAGGTCCAGTGTTCTATCCACTGAGACACCTAGCTCTCCAAGAGAGTATGTGTACATATTCAATGACATCAAGGTAAACTGCTTTGCCCTCACTCCCTGCTTTATTGCAGAGTCCCTTAACTTCTATTGTAACTGCTTATAGATACTTGATTTTGAAACTCTAGGAACTTTGTAGATAGGATGGCAAATATTTATCCATCAGAAGGAACCCAGGGTCCCAAGTTTGGGAGTTGGAGTACTGGGTCATAAATGGATATTGGAACCCAAGAGCACAAATATTCAAGAGAAATAACATTCTTTAGGTGATATTATCCTCTAATGTCAAGGTCTGGAATGACCCTTCTCACATATGTCATGTCTATACACACAGAGCCAAGGGAAGAATGGAGGAAATATCCTGGAGAAAGCAAAGCAGATATTTTTCAAATATTCTATTTTCAAATCTGTCATTACTAGTTAAGCTCCCACATGATTCTGTTGAAGAGGAAAATTAATAATCCCACCCTCACTGATTCTATGTTTTCCCAAAAGGGAAAAAGGGAAAGCCATGTTACTTCCACTCAATAAAATCTAGTGCCTTTCTATTACCTCTAGGATAAAATATAAATTCCATTTAGCTTTAAAAAACCTTCACAACGTTGACCTAACTATTTTGCTAGTTTCGTTGTATATTCCCACAGACACTCCTCCCTCCTCAATGACCCCCTCCATCACTTCATGATACAGCAAATTTTTCACAATGAGACAAAAGATTTTTAAAAGTTTGCTTCAGTTATCTAAATTTTTTAGCAAAGGTATTTTATTTATTTATTTATTTTATATTTTTTATATATTTATAGGAAGCATTTATATATATTTTATAAATTATTAAATTTATTATTAAATAATTTTATTTATTGGGAGGGGGGAGAGGAAAGAGATCTGAATTATTTTGAAAACTCTCTCATTTCTCTTAATATGTAAAATTCTACTCCATATCCTGGTCATGATCCTGAGTTCTGGAGGTCTATGTCAGCAAGAACACACTCTGCTAGTTCCTACCAAGATGCAAAGGTTTCAAAGGTGGTCCCAGTAATGGACTGAATCACTTATTTACAAACCAGCCTAGCTAAGTTAGAGAAGCTTATCACAATCTGGTTGAAAGGTGGTGAGATCATAGGCCACAGCAACTCTCAAAGACTGTCTATTAAAAAAGAGAGGGCTTGAGATCTGTGTCACTGGAAGAATCCCCACTAAAAAAAACACAGATCCATAAGATGTCCAGGCAGTGGGGCTCAGAGATTCACCTTGCCCTAATGGCAAAATCAAAGGGGGTATGGGAGAAGATATGGGAGAGAGCATATTGGATAAGGTGATATCTAGTGGAACTGCTATTCTGGGGTGGTGGGTAGGGAAAAAATGGGGGGGAAATGTAATTCATAATCTGGTGGAAATGAATGATGTAAACCAGAAGTTAATAAAGCATTTGTTTAATTAAAAAAAAATAAAAAATAAAAAAAACACAGATCCTTTAAATATCCAAGTATATGTAGAGCCAGACTTAAAATGAATCATACAGTAACTTTAGAATAAAGGACTATTTGATCCAGTGTTTTAAACTAATTTAATAACTAAATCCAGATGGAAGAACCATTTTACTATTAAAATGATTTTTTAGAACCAAGGTCAACTGAGAGGCAGTCTGGCAGGGTGGGAAGAGAGCTGTCCTTGGAGTCAGAAATGAATGAATAAATGAAAAAGTACATGTGTTTACTATGGGCCAGACGCTGTGGTTAGCATCAGGGATACAATAAATTAAGCAAAACAAGACCTCAAAAAACCTACATCCGACTAGGGAAAGACAACACACATAGGAAGCAGTGTTCAGAGAAGTCAGAGACATGGTGAGGAGAATCAGAGGGCATTTGATACATCCTTTCCATGGTAGTATGGGCATGTCAATTAGGGTAAAGAAAGTAAAGGGGTGGGAAGGAAAGAGGAGGAGAAAAATAAAGGGATGGGTATAAGGAGATAACATGACTTGAAGAAGGTCAAAGAACAGAAGTGGGAGGTCTAAGCTGGGGCTAAATATAGTAAATATTCATCCATGAGGAGCCCAGGATCCCAAGTCTGAGAGTTGGAGTACTGGGCACAATATGAGTTTGGGGGGGTAGAGCATCCTGTTGGGTCTGGATGAATTTTCACCAATTAGAAGACCAAGGTACCAAGACTGGATGTAGGTCTCATCTCTACCTCCTACTGGCCATGGGATTCTAAACATGTCACCTCACACTCATTCTAGGCCATCACCACTATCTAAGGCCATAATTCAATGCCATTTCAAGGCAAAAGAAGGGAATAACAATGTCTCCAAGCATTGTTTCATTGTTTCTGAGGTCTACTTACCTTACAGTTTCCTTTCAAGGAAAGCACTAAAAAACATAGCAGTTATGGGAATTAATAAGTTTAAAAATTACAGGGAGCCAAGATGGCGGAGTAGAAACAGCACGTCCAAGCCACTCTCCCCCCAGATCACCTCCAAACTATGTAAAAAGGGACTCTGAACAACTTCTGGAGCCCCAGCACCGACAGAACAACACAGAGAAGCTAACCTCCCACTGAGGACAGCCCAGCAGCCCTGCAGGAAGGACCAGCGCAACGGTCTGGGAGCCAGCAACGCACAGCTCGCAGAGCGCAGAGAGCCAAGAGCCGAGCACAGCCGAGCACCTGAGTCGCTGTTTTAGCCCCAGGGCAGCCAGGCCAGCAGCCAGCTGGAGGGACCCCAGAACACCAGCAGCTGTGGCGACTCCAGAATTATCAACATAGACATGCCTAGGACAAAGTGAGAGGTTAGTTCCCTATGGACTTTGGGACCAGTATTTGGGGAATGCATCAGCTTCCTCCCCTGGGGGCTAGAAGCCGCTGAGGAGACATGCCATTTTGCAGTTTTCAGAGGCAGCTCCAGCTCCTGGCCTGTGAACTATAGGGAGATCCAGCGATCAGACTTGGGGGGTAATCGCTCTTGCTTTAACCTCCCTGGATCTGGATTGTGATCTGGGGTGGAGATCGTGTGTGGGTTTCCAGCTTGCCAGAAACGGAAGTTGGCCCCCCACACACATTTGGGGAGAAAGTTCCTGTCTGGCACCAGTCCATACTGTGGCAACAAGCCCAAAAGTCAAGTAATTAAGTGGCAACATGCCAAGGCAAAGGAAACAAATTAAACAAAAAAATGCAACCTTAGACTCCTACTTTGGGGGCAAAAACGATGGAAGCATAGAGAGGAGGACTGTGAAGCCAGAAGTCCTGCTCCAAAAGCCCCAGGGGAAAACATGAGCAGGTTGCAGGCCATAGAGGACCTAATGAAGGACTTTAAAAATCAAATAAGAGAAGTGGAGGAAAAATTGGAAAGAGAAATGAGAAGGATGCAGGAAAAGTATGAAATGAGGGTCAACAGCCTGATTGAGGAAAACAACACCTTAAAAAATAGACTAACTTGGGGGCGGAGCCAAGATGGCGGAGTAGAAACAGCTCATCCAAGCCACTCTGCCCCCACATTCCCCCCAAACGATGTAAAAGGGGACTCTGAACAACTTCTGGAGCCCCAGCACCCACAGAATGACACAGAGAAGCTAAACTCCCGCTGAGGACAGCCCAGCAGCCCTGCAGGAAGGACCAGCGCAGTGGTCTGGGACCTGGCAGTGTGCAGCACGCAGAGCGCAGGAGCCAAGCCGAGCCGAGCCCAGGTCCGCGTGAGCCGAGGTTTCAGCCCCAGGGCGGCAGGGCCAGCAGCCAGCTGGAGGAACCCCAGAACACCAAGAGCTGTGGCGACTCCAGAATTATCAACATAGACTTGCCTGGGACAAAGTAAGAGGTTAGTGTCCTATGGACTTTGGGACTGGTATTAGGGAATGCGTCGGCTCCCTCCCCTGGGAGCTAGAAGCCGCTGAGGACAAACGCCATTTTGTAGTTTTCAGAGGCAGCGCCCGCTCCCAGCCTGCAAATTTGTAGGGAGATCCAGCGATCAGTCTTGGGGGGGTAATCGCTCTTGCTTTAACCTCCCTGGATCTGGATTGGGATCTAGGGTGGAAGTCGTGGGTGGGTTTACAGCTTGCCAGAAACGGAAGTTGCCCCCCACACGTTCGGGACGAAAATTCCTCTAGCTGGCCTTAAAGCCATAGTGTGGCAACAAGCCCAAAAGTCAAGCAATTAAGTGGCAACATGCCAAGGCAAAGGAAACAGAAAAATGCAACCCTAGACTCCTATTTTGGGGGCATAGAGCGGGAAAAGGACTGTGAGGTCAGAAGTCCTGCTCCAAAAGCCCCAGGGGAAAACATGAGCAGGTTGCAGGCCATAGAGGACCTTAAGAAGGACTTCAAAAATCAAATAAGAGAAGTGGAGGAAAAATTGGAAAGAGAAATGAGAAGGATGCAGGAAAAAGTATGAAATGAGGGTCAACAGCCTGACTGAGGAAAACAACACCTTAAAAAATAGACTAACTCAATGGCAAAGGAGGCCCAAAAGGGCAATGAGGAGAAGAATGCCTTAAAAAGTCGAATTTGCCAGATGGAAAAAGAATCTCAAAAGTTCACTGAGGAGATTCATTCCTTCAGAGTTAGACTGGAGCAAATGGAAGCCAATGACTTTATGAGAAATCAAGATGCTGTTAAGCAGATCCAAACAAACGAAAGATTAGAAGGCAATGTGAAATATCTCATGGGAAAACCACTGACCTGGAGAATAGATCCAGGAGAGACAATTTAAAAATTATTGGACTACCTGAAAGCCATGATCAAGGAAAGAACCTAGAAATCACCCTTCAAGAAATTCTCAAGGAAAACTGCCCTGATGTTTTAGATCCAGAGGGCAAAATAGAGGTTGAAAGAATCCACCAATCACCTCCTGAAAAAGACCCCAAAAAGGAAACTCCCAGGAATATTATATCCAGGTTCCAGAATCCCCAGATCAAGGAGAAAATACTACAAGCAGCCAGGAAGAAACAATGTCAATATTGTGGAAACACAATCAGAATAGCCCAGGGCCTGGCGGCTTCTACACTGAGGGATCGAAGGGCATGGAATATGATATTCCAGAGGGCAAAAGAACTGGGAATGAACCCACGGGTCACCTACCCAGCAAAACTGAGTATTTTGTTTCAGGAGAAAATATGGTCATTCAGTGGAATAGAGGACTTTCAAGCATTCTTGAGGAAAAACCAGAATTGAACAGAAAATTTGACATCCAGACACAAGAAGCAAGAGATGCCTGAGAAGGTAGTCAGGGAAAAGAAATCAAAAGGAACTTATCAAAGTTGAACTATTTACATTCCTATATGGAAAACAATAACTGTGACTGATGAAATCTTTCTCAGTATGAAAATAATGGAAGAAGGGTGTATGGTCATATGAATACATATGTGAATGTGTGTATATATGTTTACAGTTATACATGGATAGAGGGCACAGGTTGAATTTGTTGGGAAGGGAGAATACTTAAGGGGTGAAATTATGAGGTGAGAGAGGAAAGTCGCATGAGGAGATGGGGAAAGAAAGAATGGGGTAAACTATCTCATGTAGAAGAAGCCAGGGGAAGTGGTTGTAAGGGGGGTGGGAAGAATAGGAAGGCAAAAAGGCAAAACCACATTCTCATTGAATTTGGTTCAGGGAGAGAATGACATACATACTAAATGGGATATCTCAACCTGCAGCAGAATAGGGGGAAGGGGGATGAGAGGTGGGATGATGGATGGGAGGGCATCCTTGGGGGGAAGGGAGGTTGGAAGTACCCACTATAGAAGAGGGATAGGATCAAGTAGGGAATGGACCAGGTGGGGGGTGGGATGAGTGGGAGGGAATTATAAGCTGCCTTGTACAATATATCTACTATGGTAATGTTTGGCATAGCTAGACATGTACAACATATACTGAATTATTTATCTTCCCAGAGGGAATGGGTGACAAGAGAGGAAGGAAATGGATCTGAAATTTGAGGTTTTAAGACTAAATGTTTCAAATATATATAAATACTATTATTAATACTCTTTTGCTTGTAATTGGGAGATAAGATGTGCAGGCATTGGGATACAAAGACTCACCTCCCTCTAATGGAAAAGTCGATGGGGGTATGGGAGAAGATATGGGAGAGAGCAGATTGGAGGAAGCGATATCTTGTGGGGCTGCTATTCTGGGAGGGTGGGTAGGGGAAAAACAGGGGGGAAAATAATTGTAACTCAAAATCTGGCAGAAATAAATGATGTAAAACAGAAGTTAATAAAGCATTTGTTTAATAAAAAAATTACAGTAAAGGTACAGTAAAGCCTTTGTGTGTGCATGTGTGTATGAGAAGCTGAAGATGTGACTTCTGACCAGTTTGGGTGGCTATTAGACTGTAGTCAGTAAAGTGAAGATACTAGATGTGGGAAAGCACAGGGCCTGGCATATCATAAGCCGTTAATAAATATTGTATAGTGGTCATTTTATTAGAAACTAGACACAGAAAAATGAAATAAGTCACATGACCCACCCTCAAGAAGTAGTCTAGCAAGAAAGAAAAGGCACATACGCAAGAAATAATTCTAGAAAGTAGAATTTTACAAGGCCATAGGAATAGCATAAGCAAAGTACCAGGAGAAATTGAAGAAGAGAGAGAAGTTCCAGACTTGGGAGGAAAAGGATGATTAAAGCAGATAGAGATTTGGGAGTATTAATCCATCACAGGCATAGGGGAAGGCTTAGAGAAAGGTATGAATGTAGGAAAAGCATGGCAAGGTTCATTGCTTTAAGTGTTGAATGCATTAAAAAGAGAGAATTTGGAGGGCTTTGAATTCCAGGTTAAGGCTTTTAAATTTTATGGGGGGTGGGGGGCAGGGAGGGAGGTGTCACTAAAGGTTTCCCATGATCAGTTTATGCATTAGGAAGGTTATTCCACCACAGTATGTCAGATGAATTGGAATGAGAAAGAATGTTGGTAACAAGAGAAACAGGAGAAAAAATGGCTGGGGGGAGGGGGGTGGTACACAGATCAATATTGTCCAGGTAGATTCTATTAACTTTAATGGTTGATTTAACATGAGAAGAGTCAAGGCAACTGAGCCTAAGTGTCTGAGAGAACATTTTTGCCATCAACAGAAATAGGAAAGCTATGCTCAGGGACGAGAGGCAGCATAGTACAGTGGATGGACAATTGGCCTCCCACTTGGGAGAGCCTGGCTCCAAGTGCTTCATCAGACATCAACTAGTTACTGCTTTTATAGCTTCAGACATCCCCCCCATATAAATTAAAGTTGGCAAGTTGACAATTGGCATCCATGGAAGGAGTTTCCAAATCAGGGTAATATAAGCTTTTTGTGGGGAAGACTATGTGTTTGATTAATTAGTTAAGTGACTACTTATTTTTCCAGGCAAATTGTAAAAAGAAAAATATAGGTAGGTAATTAACTAGTTTAAAAGACTGAACATTAAAGGACACTGACAACTTTTAAAACTAATTCTTGAACTTCATTGCTCATTTCAGATGGATAGAATTATAATGAGCTTGATTTTACTTTTTCATGTAAGGGGAACAAATTGTCTATTGTCCTAAGTATAAAAGAGTAGGGATGGAACTATGACCTCCCCTGAGTCCTCCCTTTTCTCATGGTCCAGAGCTGAATGGAAGGATAAGACCTAACAGCAGGACAGATTTGGTACTGGGGAACAATGAGCTGGCTCATTAACAGGACCAATCTTTACCCATTCAGGAAAGACTCATGATTAAGGCAGTCAAAATTAAGTGTGCCAAGTCCGTAAAATATCTGAGCCAAACTTTAAAGGGCCAATTTAAGTCCTTTAAAAAATTCTTTTTCATTATAATAAACTTGTCATCAATAAACATGAATATTTCTTTATACAAAGGATAGAAAAAGAGAATTATATAAGATGCCGTGAATGTCTATTACATATAGCTTATTTTTTAAAAAATATATTAGACTTAACACAGTGGTCCCAGTGTTGCTCCACTTGTATCTTTCCCCTTAAAGTTCACTTGTAAACACCAGATTAGATGAGTATTTTCATATAAAAATTACAATAGAATAAGAGGACTTATACGTGAATGATTTTTGTGGGACTCTACATAGATGGTGAGGTTTTTTTTCTCCTCCAAAACTAAAGATATTAGGCCAAACAAAGCATTTTTAAAATTTTTACAGTGTTTTATTTATTTATTTATTTTACCAATTATCTCCTTCCCATAGGACATCTCTTAAACAATTAAGCAAAACCAGACAACACAGTGACCACATCTGATAGCATATGCAGTCATTCACATTTGCAATCTACCACCTCTTTACCAAGAGCAGGGCAATATTATCTGGGACCAATATCGGGCATTCTATTTATATTATGCCTTTTATGTGTTCTTTTCATCATTGTCATTGTGTGTATTGTTCACTTCTTTCTTCACTCTGCACCAATTCATACAGATCTTTTAATTTTTCTCCAAATTCTTCATTTCTTCAGGGGTGATAATATACCATTCCATTCATACATAGTTACAATTTGTTCATTCATTCCCCAATCTAAAACCCCTACTTTATTTGCAGGTTTCCATTATGATCACCAGATTAAAATTTTTATCACCTTTAAAAGGCATTTTCTTAATTATGTAAAACACATATACAAGACACGAAACTTCATGCTCTCCCTTAAGATCCTCAGTTCTTGGGAATATTTCCAGTGACAGGAGGATCCTGAGGAAAAAAACGTGGGCCTTAAGAAAAAGACTTGAGGTTTTTGCTCTCCTGCAGTCTTAACATTTGTTTGTTGGGAACTATTTGGTTGGCTTCACTTCACGGCTTGGAATGTAACATTTTCCAGCTGACGTTATTCAAGGCAAGAAAATATATCATCATTAACTTGACAAATGATTCTGAACCCACCACTGCTGCTTGGGAATTTTTCCTTTTGACTATATTACTTAAGACAAATTTATGTACAAAATGAAGGATAAACCTAATCCATTTGACTGCAAGCATAAAAACTCTAAACTTATACTTTTAAGGGGTTAGAAGAGACCATCTTTGACTAAGACTTATGCATTCCTTAAGAAATAAAAAGATCTGTAATCTCTATTTTTCATATCTATTAGTAATGGTTAGAATTGACTTGAACATTCTTAAGGTTCAGTTTCCTCCATGTAAATAGTATTTCAATGCCTCTTCATGGCATGGAAAACGATTCTGGGTTCTATAAACCCATGCTAGCAGAATTCAAGCTTGGTTCATTCCAGTAGAATGGGGAGAACATTGGGTTGAGGGCTTGAATCCTGCCTCTATTTCTAGCATCTTGGTGCTTGGAGCATATCTCTTTACCTGCCTGGGTCTCAGTTTCCCTATCTATAAAATGAGGAGGTTGACCTAGGTGGTCAGTATGGTCCCTTCCAAATCTAAGATCATGACCTTAAGAGGTGCTAAGAAGCAGTGAGAAGGACTTGGTATAGTGGGTACAGAGCTTCTCTCTGAGTCAGGAAGATCTCAGTTCAAGTCTTGCCTTTGACACCTACTGACTCCAAGATCCTGGGCACACTCTTCTCAGTGCCCTGGGTAGCTCCTTAAGACTGTAAGTTGAATTTTTTATATTATTTTAAAATGCAACTATACTTAAGAGACGCATGTTTTTTATGTATAATTCTTTTCTTCCATGTACATGGAAATGCTCCAGTTTATTGATATCTATTAATTTTAGAATAACAACAAAATTTTTAATTAAAAAAGACTACAAATTGTAAAACAGCAGTTGTAAAGTCAGTTCACTGACTGTGGTAGAGAGATAACTGGATGAATTTGGAAGAACTAGTTTCCAATCCTAAATTAAAGTAAACCAGGTCCTAAGTAAGAGAGCCAGATAATACATTCATATTCTTATAGTGTTGGAAGGACTACATAGTACTGTCTTTATAATAACTCTTTGAAGTCGGTTCACATGTTGTCATCCCTATGTCACAGAAAAGAGAGAGGAAGAAATCAGAGAGAAAAAGAAACTTTCCCAAGGTCACACTGTCACTGAATTACAGAACTAGGACCAGACCCCAAGTTCTTTGATCCCAGGGTCAGTGTATCTTCCTTCACACCACACTGCTGTCTAGTAGCATATGTTGCCAGGCTTAAACAAAATTTCAACAAATCAAGCATGGATTTTTTTTTAAATGACATTAAACATACCTCCTTAAGGGAGTGCTATTATCAGTCCCATTTTACAGACTAGGAGACTGGGGCAGAGGTTAAGAGATTTGTCCAAGGTGTAACCTGTAAGCTGTGTAACAGCTAGTAAAATATCTGAGGCCACATTTGAACTCAGGAGTCTGATTCCAGACCCAGACTCCAACTATTTTGACATTTAGCTGTTCAATCCTGATGGTCCCAGTTGCTAGTTCATACCCCACTGAAATTTGTACTTACTTTGAATTTTTTTCATATGCATTTATCTATGTATATGTTTTCATCCCTCCCTTTCCCCCGCTCCTATAAACAATTGAATGTAAGCCTCTTGAAGGCAAGGACTAATTTAGTATTTTTTCTTTGTATCCCCAGTGCCTTAATGAATGATCCTTGACTGAATAAGTAAATGAGTGAATGACATTTTAGTTGACTTAGCTTTTTAATTATTGTAAAGAATACAATTCAAAATGTTGCATTTAATTTCAGCTACCCAAAGAGTGGCAAATAATAGACCAGGCAGATTTTAATTCTTTGATTTCCAATATCTAGGCTATGTAGGCAGGAGGCCTAGCTATAGGATGATCAGCACCTTAGTGAATCTCTCGGTTTGACATTAAAGACATGGGATACCCAGAAAACCTAAAATTGGTTACCAGAAGTCCATTTGTTTGCCAACATGTACATATGGAGAAAGATTGCACATGGTGGTCTTATGTAGACTTGGCTTGAGCTGAATACAGAATAGATAAAGAATGCTGGATTTAGACAATCCAAAATAATTTTCAGTTCTATGTTTTATTAAGATGGTGACAGTCATAGAGCCCAATTCCTGTTCTTTCCCACAGAATGGGAAAACAGAATCCCCACTGGGGGAGGTGGGAAGGAAAACGTCTGTAGGCCTGCAAGGACGAAAGGATGAATTATGATTGAGTGAATAAGGATGGTTGCCCAATATTTTAACTCCATGTGGAAAACAGACATAAAATTAAGACCAAAGTACATATTTTTTCCCTTTTCAAACCACTAAGGAAATATAGGGGGGCAGCTAGGTAGCACAGTGAATAGAGCACTGGCTCCGGAGTCAGAAGGACCTGAGTTCAAATCCAGCCTCAGACATTTGACACACTTACTAGCCATGTGACCTTGGGCAAGTCACTTAACCCCAATCGCCCTACCCTCCCCCCTCCAAAAATAAAAAAAAAAAGAAAGAAAAAAATATAGGAAATAGTTGTCATTAAACGTACTCCTAGACTAATTTTTAATTAGAGGAAAACCCTTCTTTATATGTGGAGCACTGAGAGTAGGAAGTCTGACCTTTATGTTTCTCCCTAAGGCTCCCAAATCACAGTAACAGTTTACTCCAAACTAAAAGGTCTTGCCCATTCCCTAATCAGCCACAGCTATGTTCCTGAGGAGTTCCCTTCTCTCTTAAGAAAGCTTATCCAAGTACCACAGGTGAAACTGTACAATTCAGTAGAGCAATTGCTAAGAACTCATTTATGTTCCAAATCCATAGCGAGGTGTCATAAGAAATACAAAGTCTTAATAAGACATACATAGATAGCCCTTGCCCTCACAGAGTTTGTAGTCTGGGACCTAGACAAGAAACCCACAAAGAAAGCTAGAATACACATATTACTAATAAATGTGTTACAGAGGTGAAAGTCCTTGCCCTCACAGAGTTTGTAGTCTGGGACCTAGACAAGAAACCCACAAAGAAAGCTAGAATACACACATTACTAATAAATGTGTTACAGAGGTGAAAGTGCTAGGTGGTATTTGAAGGGTAAAATGTTTACCAACAAGAAGATCAGAGAATGTTTTATAGAGGAAGTGGCTGGGTTGGAATTCAATAAGAGAGAGGGCATTTCAGGGATAAGGAACAGTAGAAATAGAAAGCACATGGTGAGGAAATCACAGGGCATGGTGGTGCTATATTTATATACATATATGTGTGTATATAGATACACACACATACTGACAAATCTATTACTTTAGGAATTTAGAATAAATTAAAAGGAAGAGTATGAGATAAGATAATTTCTACCAATCTAGAAAGCCTTTGAGTAAGGACCCAGTGACAATCAATCATCTATCTATCTATCTATCTATCTATCTATCTATCTATCTATCTATCTTTTGTCCATGGAACAGCCTAGCTAAATTATGAGAGATTCATCCTTAGAAAGCTTATCCCTATATGGTAAACATTTTTTTCCCTCCTGCAAATCAAGAAGTCAGTCTATAAAGACCTAAAAAAATGGAGGAGTTGGGATCTGCATCAGTTAGGAAAGTAAACACACCAAGGAAATCATAGATTCTTTTGAAGTATGGAACAATTCTCCATTTGACAAATGGAGAAACTAAGGCAAAGTATTTGGGCCAGAATCTCCCACTCAAACCTGAGAGTGGCTGATACTCCTGGATGAATTAAAAGTTTTACAACAATATTTTCTAAAGTAACAGATTTATCAGTGTGTGTGTGTGTGTGTGTGTGTGTGTGTGTGTGTGTGTGTGTGTGTATACGTGGAGAGAGATAAATATCAGTATTTATGACCAAAAAAAAACCACCCCAAAACTCAATTCCTCAAATAAGAGTACTTAACAGATTTTATACATATGAAAAAGCCTTCCTCATCATGGGGTTATTATCAACATATTAGGTTATTGACATATTTTCCCACAAAACACAAAACAGAGAAATAAATTTAACATATCCATAAAGAACAACATCTAGTCATTTGGTCTGTAAGCATCACTGAGAGGCAGTGGGCTGGGAAAAATGTTAAACATGCAATCAGGAGAGACCCAGGTTCCCATTCTACCTCTCACAGTTAGTAGTTGTGTGACCAGGGTTAGTCATTTAATTTCTCTGGAAATCAGTTTTCTCATCTGTAAAAAAATTTTGGATAATAACAGCATCTTCATCACAGGAGTTGTTAGGAGAATTAAATGATCCTTTGTAAACTTTAATATGCTACAGGAATATCAGCTATCATGATTATTATTGACGCTCCATATTTTACAAAGCTTCCAAAGATGTGGGGTTATAATAATTGTAAAGCCCTTAACACAGTGCCTGGCACACAGTAAGTGCTATCTAAATGTTTATTATTGTTATTACTAATGAGAAATTAGTGTGTTTGTGTGTGTGTGTGTTTGTGTGTGCACACATGCACTTATGTGTCTTCTGCAAAGGCCACCCAGATTCTGAAAGAATATATGCTCCTTTAGGGCAGAGACTGTTTCATTTTTGGTTTTGTCTTCCAAGAATCTAATACAGGTTCTGGCACAAAGTTGGTGTTTAATAAATGCTTGTTCATTGATGGATTGCCCCATTCCCTAGCTTTCTCCAGTCCTGTGGCATCTCTCTGGACATCCACAATATTTCAAATATTATTAACAATGAATGAACGGTCACATCTGCCAGTTCTTTCAATATCCTGGGATGTAACTTATTTGGGCTAGATGATTTGAATTTGCCAATACAGTTAGGTGCTCTCTTACTATCTCATTTATACCAAAACATTATTAATAGTATAAAAATTATTAATCAATAATCATTTATAATGTACCTACTATGCGCTAAGAGCTAAGGATGCAAAGGCAAGGAAATGACACTTGCTCTCAAAGATCTTACATTCAAACAAGCACATGCATAGGTATATACAGAATAAACATAAAAAGAATAAAAATTTTTATTCAAACATTAAATATTTTTCAACATATTGGTTGACTTTGCAGATGTTTTTCTTCTCTTTTTCTTTTTAAAAATTAGTTACATGGGGCAGCTAGGTGGCACAGTGAATAGAGCACTGGCCCTGGAGTCAGGAGGACTAAGTTCAAATCCAGCCTCAGACATTTAATACAAAAACTAGCTTGTGACCTTGGGCGAGTCACTTTAACCCCAACTGCCCTCCAAAAAAAAGCAAAAAAAAAATTTATTACACGGAATGGCTCTCTGGCAGAGGGGAGGGAGACATTTAAGTGTTATCAAAATAAAAGATATCAATAAAGCTCATTTTTAAAAGAAAAAATAGAACAAACACAAAGAGGTTAAATATAAGGTAGTTTGTGAGGGAGAATATTAGTAAAGTATTCATAAAGAAGGCTTGGAATGCATCTTGAATGGAGAGAGGTATTTTATGAAGCAGAGGTGAGGAGAGAATTCATTACAAGCACAAGATGCAAAATCATTGAAATGAGAAATAGAATGTGGTGAATGAGAAAAAGAGGGAAATGTCCTCTTCTGTAAAATGGAAACCACAGTTGTCATATAGATAAGCAAAACCGAAGTGAGGAAAATAGGTTTGAACCAAAATGTACGCTCTGCCTGTGAAACAATTTGTTCATCTACTTGGTAATATGAGCTCACCAACAAAAAAGAGGTTGAAATACAGCTGGCCCTTTAAAGTCCTTTATTATAAGAGATGTCTCTCAGGGGGAGTTGTAGGAGGGATACAGAGGGAAATATAGGCCATATGAAATAAAAGATATGAATACAAATAAGAAAAAATACAAATAAAAACAATCCTAAAATTACTCCTTACACCCACAAATTGGCAAAGATGACAAAAGATGGCTGTGGTGTTAAGACGGTATAAAAAGATGTTACACTGACAGAGTTGGTAGAATCATAATAATATATTTTAAAATAATAATAATTCTACTTATTTATACAATAATATTTACTGGTATATTATACTAATGATAGCATATTTAAATATTGTATATATTTAGATTTTTTTAAAAAAGAAATACAGCTGTCCCTCCAGGCTCAGAGGGCCTCACCTCACCATGTATATGAGGGATACATGTCAAGATATCTAAGAAACAGCCACAGAGTAGACTGAAGCGGACAGACTCTAAGCTACCTCTTTAATTCATTAGTCATAGTTAGTTTTTAAAAGGGCAGGGTGAAGAACAATCTTAAGGAGACACCTGTGGCATACTGAGAAATAGCAATTAGGAGGTAGATCAGTTTTTTTGACTGTGATCAATGATGGGATGCCTCTTTGACAAGAACAGTTGAAATTTGAGAGACTGCTGAGACGGAGCCACCAGGCCAAAGAAATCTATCTCCATCTTTACACGTTGCAGAGAGGCCTGCTAATTGCTCATTGGTATTTTTAGCCAATTTTCAATAAACAGGATCCTAGAGTGGGAGTTGGAAGGAGCCACAAAGGTCATTCAGTTTGATTTCCTTATTTTAAAGAAGAGGAAACAGAGCTTCAGGGACATGAAACTACTTGCCTTGTGTCACATAGGTAGCAGCAGCAGCAGCAGTAGTAATAGTGGTGGTGGTGGTGGTGGTAGTAATAGTAGTAGTAGTAGTAGTAGTAGTAGTTGCAGCAGCAGCAGCTATCAGAATTTGAACCTAAACCACCTAACTACAAATACACATCTCATTCTACTGTACCACACTTCTCCCCTGGATAATCATACTCGACTTTATCATCTTTGAATGCAATGGACAACTGATGTGAAAACACAGCTCATTGGCCTTGAATTTGAAGAGAACACAGTTAACTTACAAATTCCAGACTCCTCATTATCAACCGGACTTCTCCTGGTTGTTCTGGGAGGTGAGGGTTGGCATTCAATCATCCACACTCTCTTGCCAGTTTCCCCAGAGCCTGCCAACACGAAAGTAAGACCAGCTGTCAGGATGAGTTTGTCCTACCCTGTCTTATCTACTCCTGAAATCAGAGTTCCCAAATGGATTCAGAGCCTTTTGCTTTGGAAACTTCTCCCCTCCACACTGTCTCTGTGATTCCTCTGGGGTCTTATCAATAGTATAAAATGCTCTCATCCTTCATATTGAAAATGCTGTTGGCCAGTCTCCAAAATAATAAATCATTAAGTGAAGCTACTTATAAGCCTTAGTTCCGAGTGATTGCTGCAAGGATTTCTAAAGAACCTGCACAAGGAGCTTATTGTACACATATACAAACAAATGACCCAATGCAAGGGTTTCCAGCTATCTGCCAAGTTAAACTCCAGCTGGGGCAGCTGTGTACATTTAAAATGATCCCTGGCACAACTGA
The DNA here is from genome assembly GCA_011680675.1 of Gymnobelideus leadbeateri. Lineage (NCBI taxonomy): Eukaryota > Metazoa > Chordata > Mammalia > Diprotodontia > Petauridae > Gymnobelideus > Gymnobelideus leadbeateri. The sequence continues at coordinate 604,128 of WOXC01008757.1, read as the reverse complement.
GTGGTCCATAAATCATCAGCAGCATACTTTCTTCCAATTAAGAGAACTCAATGAGAAAAAAACCTAGAAATCAGGACGTGTCTAGGACGTGAATGACATCTTCCTACACCTCTAGATGCAAAAATAAACAAACAAAAATAAATACTCGCTTAGGTAGACTCTCTTTTGGAGACACAACTTCCCTAGCATTTCACACCTTGGCATAAAATATTGCTCTTAGAGCAGTCAATGGAATCCTTATGATGTGGTCAGTGACCCGGGAACTCAACCTGAATACACAAACTCTTCAAGACAGAGAGACTAGTTATGCTCCTAAGTTTATCCTGGTAAAAATGATATCCTGGTAATATCTAAAAATAATGTATAAAATGTAGTCCCTCTCTACAATATATTATTGGATTGTAGATTTTGAGTTGGAAAGACCATTCCAACTTCCTCATTTTACAGATGGGGAAACTGAGGCCTAAAGAAGTTAAGCAACTTTGTCCAAGGTCCCTTATACAGTAAGTAGCAGACCATGAATTCAAATCTAGGTTTCTGGACTCTAAATCCAATGTATTTTCCACTGTGCCCTGATGCTTTCCCTCTCTTCTATCTGTTTCTATTCTCTAGACCTATTGTTATAGAACCAGCCAGTTCAGATTCTTATTACCTACAACTTGGGGCAATGTTAACAACCTTTAAGCTTGTCTTTCTTCTTCTAATCTCTCCTCTTTCCAATCTACTTTTCATACAGTTACCCAAGTAACCTTTTTAATGCACAGGTCTGATCATACCACTGACTTGCTCAAAGACCTTCAATTCCCTACATATTAAACACACACACACACACACACACACACACACACACACACACACACACCAACTCCTTAGCCTGGCATTCAAGTCTCTTCTCCACCTCTATTGTTCTGACCTACTCTTTCAACATTATTGCATAATGCTCCCCTCCATGAGTTCTAAGTTCTGGCCAATTTAAACTACTTGTTATGCTATTCCCCATTCACATTCTGCCCTTTCCCATTCCCATGCCTTTGCAAACTCTAATATGGTTTTTCCCAACTTCTTTGCCTTCTTCCTTCAAGATCCAGCTTAAGTGCCATCTCTGCCATTTAAAATTCTCTGATCCCTCCCGTTAATAGATACAGGATCACAGAAATGAATGTGATCTCAAGGGCCATCTAGTCCAGCCCTTACCTCCCAAGGAAGCACACTGCACTTTTGGAGAGCTCTAATTGTTAGGAAATTTTTCCCTAAAATGAGTCTAAATTTTCAACTTCCACTCATATTTCCTAGTTTAACTTTCTATACAAAACAAAAGTAGTCTAACTGACCTGCCTCATAAAAGTCCTTCAGATTCTTGTTCTGTTATGAACCCTTTAGGTCTTCTCTTCTAAAGATTCAACATCCCCAATTCCTTCAAGCCATCCTCATAAGGCATGAACCCTTATGAGCTAACTATAACTAATGAATTAAAGAGGTAGATTAGAGTCTGTCTACTTCAGTCTACTCTGTGGCTGTTTCTTAGATATCTTGACATCTATACCTCACATACATGGTGAGGTGAGACCCTCTGAGCCTGGAGGGCCAGCTGTATGTTCACACATCCTGGTTCTTCTCATCTGGAATGGTCCAGTTCTTCAATGCCCTTACCAAAAAAAATTGGTGCGTTGCCCAGAACTGAATATGATGCTCAGAATGTGACTTAGCTGAGGTAAATTACAATTGTATATTACCTCCATAGTCTTGGGCACCACACCATAATGTATTTTTTGTTTGCCCTATCATGCAGCTGACTCATTGATACAGTTAATTATAAGCCCTAGATCTTTTTTAGATGCACCAATGCTATGTCTCCTCACTTAATAATTGTACAGCTGTTTTTTTTTTAATCCAAATTAAATTTCATTTTAGGTCATTTAGAACAATTAAGGTCATTGTTCTAAAGAATTTTCTGATTTTCTGAGTTCTGAATGTCATTCAATATCTTAATAATTTCTTCTCATTTTGTGTCATTGGTTAATTTGATAAATATGGATTCTATCAATTTGATAAGCTGTCTTCTATGCTAAAGTAACCACACTCATCTTAAATCTTTGCAATCATTCTATTTGGACTTTCTCTTACATTTATTAAGATAATGTTTATTATTTTTTTATGTTCATCTTATCTCCTCCACAGAGACGCACCCCAAGAGAGAAACTGTGTCTTATTTCATCTTTGTGTCCCTAGTACCTACCATAGGGCTTTGTGCATAGTAAGTATTTAATGATTGAGAAGAAAATCAAATCCTAATCTTAAACTATATCTATCTAGTCACTAAAATGGACTAGGACAATGAAACAGGGTTCATTTTATTATCTGTGGTTAATCTATACAGATGGTCATGCCAGCTAGACAACTGGTCTGATTACTTTGGTCTCACCTCTGGTTTTCCTTGGTATATAACAACAGCAATTTATATTGTGCTCTTAAGATGTATATAACGCTTTCCTCACAATAACTCAATTGTGTCTGGTGTTCTCTTTCTTGTTAGGTAATGCAAGTACTATTTATACCCATTTTAACTAAAAGGAGAATTCATGAGGGAGAGGTTAACCTTGTATGACCTTGTCACACAACCAGAAAGTGTCAAAGTTAGAACATGATCTCAAATCTCTTGACTCTAAGACAAGTGTGAAGGCAAGCCTGGAAAGGAAGATTAGAATAGTATAAGTAATGGATTTGAATGCAAGGATAAGGAATTTATATTTTATTTGATAGATATAAAGATATATTTATAGATAAAGCACCTGAAGGATTTTGAATAGAAGAATGAAAGGTTCCATATTCATTCAGACTACTTTAGCATGAACATTATCTGACAAACTGATGAGACTGATTTTCTTCATAGTTTGTAATTATCTCTAAAGGAAATTCAGAAAGAAAAAACATTTTTTAGGTTTAAAGCAGTGTCTTCATTTGTATAAGCATATAACCTCTCAAGTGGTCCTCTCTCTGAACCAAAAACACTGCAATCTTAGGTGTTACCAAAAAGCAATTAGGATGAAAAATTCAGTGCAAATAAAGATCAGTTCACATGCTTTAAATATAGATTTATACACAGAGGTATAAGGTGAAGTTGCTAGTGCTGATGAAATTAATCTAGGAATTAGAAAAACTGTTTAAAAGTTAACAGAATAACTGAAAATTTGATAAAAAGAAAATGTCAATGAGGGGGGAAAGGCAGCAAAACAGATATAAAAAATAAGTAAAATTGCAGTTTCCCAAAGAAGTCCTGATTTCTATAACCCTACTGAAAACTTTTCATTTTTTTATTTGTTGTATTAAAATAAAGACGTAAGATAAGGTGTTTTTTTTTTTGCACCACACTCTGTTACTCTATCATATCAAATACAATTTTAGAATTTGCTTCTGCAGCAGAGAGATACTACAAGTAAGAAGACAATAGTCCAGATGAGTGGTGATGAGGTTTTAAATGAGCATGGTTGAAATAGAAATGGCGAGGAAAGGCAGAATGTCACATATTATGAAGGCAGAACCAATAGAACATGGCAACTGGGTCATGAAGATTAAGCGAAAGGGAAGAATTAAAATACATCCAAAGTGTCTAGTTTTGAAAATTGGAAGGATGGTGCTATCATCAGCAGAAATAAAGAAATTAAGGCAAAAGTCAGATTTGGGGCTGGGGTAGGAAAATGATGAGATCGGTTTTGGTTATGTTGAGTTTAAGATGCCAGTGGAACATTTGGATAGAGACACCTAGCAAGCTACTGGATCCTCTAAAAGCCTAAGTTACTTCATCTATAAAAATGGGAATAAATATTTTGTAAATTTATCTCACAGAGATTTTATCAGAATCAAAAGATAATAAGGTCCTTTGTAACTCTAAAAGTGAGACACATACACATGTATTCCCAATACCAAAGCCCATTAGTATAGCATTCTTTTCTTATTGGTGGAGATCAATGTCCCTTGCCTGTATGAAGAGCCAGGCAGAGTTAGTAAGAATGAGAAAGAAGAGGGTTTCTTTACTTCTCTTCAAGGTTAAAGTTTCTTCAGGTGCTTCCAACTTCCAGAGAGAAGATGGAAGAGAACTATCCCGTTTCAACTTGCTGAAGGAAAAGATTG